>OVBE01006806.1:0-15870 GCA_900406425.1 Iberis pinnata | reverse complement strand
TCGAGGCTTCGATCCCACTATTGCGAAGTCGTCCCACTTCTTCTTGGGAAAGAAGGTCGTGATTAGACGCAGACTGGTTAATCACTGGGGACACACCAAGATCATCATCTGACAACGGGAACACTTCGACTTTGTCTAGTTCGGCCTTCCAAGTCTTAAGGCTTTTCTGCAGGTTCTCCATAATAGCCTCAGGAACCGAGCCACCCATCTCTTCTATAAGGCCCATAACACCAAGTGTGCCCTCAATCGTCCCAACATTCTTGGATGCGGTGTCGGCTGCATTTCGACCATCCAGATGACGTCGAATCCTTTCGAAACGAGCATCACATTTTTCTTGCATTTGCTGCCCCTTCTTCAAAATAAGGGCATCCCGGCCAGCCCTTTATAACCCCAAAGTTTCTTTCGTCATGGCAAGCTCGTCCTTGACTTTTGAATTTTCTTCCAGAAGACGACCTTTCTCCTCTTCAAACTCTTCCCTTTGACTTCTACCAGCCTCAGTAACACGGATATTTTCCTCGTTCATACGGGTTATCTGTTGCTTTAAATCTTCGACTTCAACCTCAAGTCTTTTCTTTTTTGCGCGTCCAAAGCAACAGAAGCCTTGGACTGATCAAGAAGTCTCTGGAGCTCGTCCAAGGAAGTAGAAGTTCTTGTTAATTTGGAATCATAGAGGGTGACCATAGCATTCGCCGCATCAAAAAACTGTTTCAAAAAATAGTGCTGAGTCATTTAGGGAAGAGGCGAAAAAACCAAAGCAATAAGAAACTTACCTGAAAACCATACGAAGCATAAGTCTTAAACAGTTGACGAGTAGGAGAGCTAGACGAACAAGGCACTGGGCGATTGAGTCCTGGAATTTGACGAACTAAATCAGCACATGCCTCGGCGTCATTAATCAACTTAGACGCATCCGGGTAGGCGAAAGAGAAAGGGAAAGGTTCACGACGAGGCTGTTTGTGGAGCTGACCTTCAGCTTCGGCGTTGTCATCAAATAACTCCTCAAGATCGACGAACATATTTTCTCCACCTCCGTCAGTCGGATGCTCTTCGTCCAAGTTTATGATGGGACTCGGGTTGTTCGGCAGTTCAGCTTCTGTCTCAGTTTCCTTCTCGGCTTCCTTCTCAGTTTCCAATCCTTTCAACTCTCCAGCCGCGTCCCTTTTCTTGGGGCTCGATTCCACCATATGAGATTTTCCTTTGGCCTTTTTCGCGGCCAGCCCCAGCTTTTCCTGAAGTTGTTGAGACAGCTCGGCCTGCTCAATAGCCTTTTCCTTTTTTCGGTTTTCCATGGCTGTTTTCGCCGAAGACACCAAAGATTTCATCTTCAAGGGATTTTTAGCTCCTTTCTTTTCTGCTCCGGCGAGTGGAGGCTTCTTTTGAGTACCAGCCTCGACTTGCGTTTTCAAGGAACTTTTTCTTAAGCTTTTCAAGAAGCCTGAAGAGATGTTGGGTTTTTTGGGGTACGAATAGTGTTCTCGTCTAACTGAAATCGAGAAAAAAGAAAAAACATACGAACATAAGAACGACGAGGTAAAAAAAGAAAATAAATACGAGATAATTACCTTTACCGAGGCGAGACAAACTTCGTCTAATCCTGGCTGCGTCCACTTCAGGCCACTTGAGTATGGAAGCCTTTGATAACTTGTCAACCGAATCAAGAAAGCAGTCCGGGAATGCCTCTAAGGGAAATGGTTTATCTGCAAACAACAAAAAATATGTGTTAAAGTATTTGTGAGACAAGATACTATGATTAGCCGAGGCACTACCAATCTCACAAAAACTCTCTTCCTAATTCAGGCACAGCCGCGTCGTTAATTTTTAACATAGAAGTATCGCCTCTTCCAATCCAAAATCTTTCCCTTAGCTCCGGTGAGAAGAGTGTACTTCGGTCTCATTCTCACATAGAAGCACCCAGTATCAAAATTCAGGGTATTCTCCCCATTCTTTACAGCTTTGTGAACCTTATGT
This sequence comes from Iberis pinnata, assembly GCA_900406425.1. Taxonomy (NCBI): domain Eukaryota; kingdom Viridiplantae; phylum Streptophyta; class Magnoliopsida; order Brassicales; family Brassicaceae; genus Iberis; species Iberis pinnata. The sequence continues at coordinate 13,902 of OVBE01006806.1, read as the reverse complement.
ATAGTCGCCAGGAGATCGAAGAAGTCGATAGATATGTCGATCCCTATCTCGTTTCCCAGGAGTAGGATCGCCGTTATATTTCGAACCGCCGCAGTTGATAGTTGCGACACGGCCATACGACGTCGAACGCAGAAGGCCATTAGCAAATGAGGCAGTGGAAACCAGAGGTTAGAATCGGTGAAATAGTCTTCGAAAAGTGTAAAGTAGCCTTCAGGTGGAGACCACGGCCGTTCGAAGTACTGCGGAATCCTAAACTCGAGGTTGGTATCATTGATCTTACATAAAATNGCATAGCGCAGCCAACGAATCATGGGTCATCTTCGTTGGACCAGATCCCGTAAAAAAGTCGCCTTCTTCGAGATCCGCCTCGGAGGTACTTGCCTCGTTGAGAAAAGGTCCTGAATCAATTTGGGGAAGGAAATACTCTTCCTTAGCTGATGCTTCGGCGACGACTAATTGCCTAGAATTTTCATTCTCTGCGCTGGATTGATAGACAACTAGTTGATGGTTTCTAGACTCCGTCGTTGAATCTACCTCGTTTGACATAACCTCTTCCTTAACAGTTAATAAATGAAGTCCACCGGACATTACTCAGAAAAATCGGTGACGAATTTCTCCGACGACAAAACTGGCCGGAAATTTAGCGGCGGAGCAAAAAACAAAAAAGGGCAAAAATTCTAAACCTAGAGAGAAAGCAGAGAGAATAAAGAGAGAAGTTATACCTATAATCACAAGGAGAAGATAATAACATAAATGAAGAAGGGACCCTTGTAATAGCTAACGTGGAATGAGAAAAGACTCTTGTCCAAACGGGCACGACGCCTCAAAAACTGTAAAAAGTACTTTTTCTCTTTACCACCACGTCGAATGACCCACTAAACTTCTCATGTCATCGATCAACCAAAACAAAAATTTACTTCATTGACATAAAGAGCATTTCTTTGAAATGTGAACCTCGGCATTCACATTAGATTCCATACCTCGTCGACTTGACCTATTTTCTTTACTTTGTCGACTAATTTGTTTTCCTTCGTTAATTTGCAAATATCACACCAAACCCAGAGAAGTGTTCAGTCGTCGAATACCTCGNNNNGGGGGGGGGGAGTAACTGTTGGGCCAGGGTTTAGCACCCATTAAAGACCCAACACTAAAACAGGCCTGGCCAAAAAGGGTCCATTATTTGCATGGGACGAAAGACTAGGTGAAGACACCTGTCATGTACTTTTCACCGCACTATAGTACGATTATGATCAGTATAAATATGGGAAAAGATCGATCTAAGAGACGGGGGTCGTCGGAAAAATAGTGAGAGAAACGGTGAGGAGATAGAAATTGATAAATCGACGGGATCGACGAAGTAAAAAGGTAATAAGGTCGATAAGGTCGACGAAATAAAGAAAACAGTAAATAATCAAAGTACCTCGTCTAAAGAGAGCTCGGCTACTAAAAATACATTAACTTCAAACAATACCTCGTCCATAATAATTGGAAAGCAGCAGAACATTCACATCAATTCATAGCCGAAGTAAAAGAATCAGTATCGTTATGCTATAGTCAAATAGCCACGTCGATCAAAGAAATTTATTTTATTTAATTTAATATATAATTTATGTCGTCTAACTCTTGCTAAATTTGACCGCATCCAGGAAATATACTTCAACAAGACCGGTTTAACAACAATAATTTACATTTTATCAAAAAAAATAAAATCACTCAGAATTTTACTTGAAATATTTTTACTCTTTTGGTAAAGAACAGAAATTGGCATTCAAAGTTTGTGCGTTCAAGTATTTCTAAAAGTTGTTTTGTATTTTTTTACTCATTTATTATTATTTATATATAACTAATGGTCCAACAAAAATATGCTTTCAATCTATTTATTTATAAGGAGCAAGTAACATCATAAGGAGCAAGTAACATCATACGTGATCTTTAGGGCAAGCAAGTTATCAGTTGACATATGAAGAAAACTCTATTAGCTTAGATGGTAAAATGAACATATCATGGTGACTTAAGGACTAACTTCAATATCCACCACCACTTCCTTTGTTTTCTTTAGATTTTTATTTATTTTAAATTAGCCTCAATTTCTTTTTTTGCTTAGAGCTCATAAATAGTTAGAAGTAGACTTAGTTGTCACTGTGTGACAAGTAAGATTTTTGCGGTTCTTAAACCTATCAAAGACCAGAAAAAGAATCGTTCTCGTAAAAAAATGTCGTCACGACATCAAACTCACATCCTTTTCTCTCTCTCTAAACTTTCTATCTCCCCATACTCTCTCTCTGGATCTAGTTCCAGTTATCCCGGCGAGAGGAGAAGAGGAGAAGATCGCCGGTTTCTTTTCTGAGCACAACCACTTGCTCCGACGATTTTTTTTGGCGGTTTCACCGGACCATTTACCAGTTCCCATTTCTTTCGGTGGCTGAACGGGAGTGCGAGTCACCTTCATCTCGGAAGCGCCTAGATTCTCTCCAGTGACAACTGGAGGCTCTTGGCGGGTGGCGTGGCTCCTCCTCTGTCCGGTGGCGCTGGAGCTCCCCCCTTTTTCTTGGCCTCCGGTTTTGTTGAAGCTAGTCCGGATTTGGTTTCTTCTTCGCCGGCGGTGGATCCTTTTCAGTGGTGTCTCCTCGTCTTCCCAAGCTTTCTCTGGTGATGGTGGTTCTAGCCACCTTTCTTCGCGGCTGCTTCGGACATCTCCTTGGTGGTTCCCGGTGTGGTTCTTCCTTGGGTGATTTCCTCTCGCGGTTTCTTCCCCTCTCCCAAGCGGCGCTAGGCGCAAGCGGAGATGCTCCCGGTCTGGTCAGCCGGCGATGCGATCTCTTGGTGGCCAGTTGCTTCAGCGGACGTGGTGATGCGGCGACTCTGAAGATTCCAGCCGACGGTGCTAGGCGCAACGGGTTTAAGGCGGCTTTGAGGGTGGCTGCTTTCTTAGGCCCGTGGGTGGCTATCCGTTGGCTGGAGTTTTCTCCTCGGCAGCAGACGGCGACGGCGCTACAAGGGTCCAAGTTTTAGGTTTTCTTCTTTAGGGTTTTCAGCCTAGGGTTTCAAGTTGATGGGCTTAAGCTTAAGCCCAGTTTGGTTTTGGGTTCTGGATTTTGGGCTTTGGCTCAGTTCTAGTTTTTAGGCTCTGGCCCAGTTCTGGTTTTGACCCAAATTTTTTTTCTCTTTCAAGAGAATAAGGTTTCTAAAATTTTTTAATTTTTTTGGCTTTCAATATTTACCTAAGCTTTTTATTGAGCTGGTGTAACTTTTATATCAATGAAACATTTACATTTTATATAAAAAAACCCTATAAAAAAATCATAAGACTATTTTGTTGTCGATGAAAATAATCATGTTTTACACTATATTAATATCATAATATCTAATTCATGAATAGTTATAATCATAGAAACACAAAATTAAAATTGTTATGTACCTTTTAAATCAATTTAACTTAAACTGTTGAATTTAATAGCATATAACATTATTAAGCCTCGTGTTTTATGATTTATTTTAAAGTTTATTTTTTGTGTTTTTGTATCTACTTGTAAAAATACTATTTATTTATATATGAGACTTAACATACTATATTTTCTTAATACTTTGAGTTTTAGTTTTTACTCTTAAGTATATTATATATTTTTATTTATGCTTATACAAAAAGTTGATAATTTATTTTTAATACCATAGTAAAATGATGATGAGAGTAAAATTTAGTAATGAAGAATTTTAATATCAAGTTTTCTTTATTCAATATTGTTGGTTACCAAAAAATTTAAACACATGAAATTTTTTTTTTTAGAAAAAAACTCAATTATTGTGTTCTACATGTTACTATTTTACCTTTCATAGCAATTAAAATTTTCTATTCAATATTTATTTTCTAAATCCAATTAATGAAATATTAGTGTATAGTTGTAAGAATTTAAATACTTAATTTATTATATATTAGTAATGTTAACAAATACATTTATTATTATGTGAATTTCATCATATAAATAATAAAAAATAAAAACTAAATTAGTTGAACAAACAAACAAAAGTACATCATTTATTGTACTTATCATTTTAATAAAAACGAATATAAATTTTAAGACTTTTGAACATAAAAACGGTTATGAAAAATAAAAAGCTGAGAACATATTCTCTTGTTAGGGATGAGAGATTTTGGGGAGATTTATTCTCTTGGCATAATTTGGTTCAGAATATTCCCTTTTCCTGCTTTTTTTCCGGTGATATGAACATCGGCCATTGCTATCCTCAGTCGTAGTTTCACGATTCTGTAGCATTCCTTTTATTGTAGTGTATTGGTGGACAAGCTAGGGTTTTTCAGATGGAGGCTCAATTAGAAGTTGCTCTTAATAATCTCTCCATTGAAGACGATTCTCTGATCAGAATATCAAGATCTCTTACATTCAGTTCAGCACAACACATCAAGAACAACATCATTGGAAGGCTTTTGAATCCAGAAAAACAGAACATGTCAAGACTCATCCAAAAAAACCCTCTGATATGGCGTGTCTCTAGTGGAGTGCATAGTATTGCACTATCGAAAGCTATGTTTCAGTTTATACTTCAATCAAACGCAGATTTGATTATGGTTCTAGAGAACGGTCTGTGGTCTTTCGATGATTGGATGATCACGATAGAACGTTGGCATCCGGATCCGCCTCCTGACTATTTGTGTTATATTGACGTTTGAATTTGAATTCGTAATATACCTGTGGAGGTTTTCGATACGGATACGATGAAGGATATAGGAGACGTGATTGGTCATGTGTTGGAAATTGCTTATAATAGCAAAATGTTGCATACTAAAGATTATGTTAGTGTTCTAATCCGTTTTGATGTAAGTCGTCGTGCTGGGAAATCGAGAGAAGTTAGCCTTCCTTGTGGACGTATTGTTCCTGTCGATATAGAATACGAAAAAATCAAAAGAAAATGTTCGTCATTCTATAGGTTGACCCATGAAATGTCTTCATGTACATTATATTCACCATCGAAACCAGCAAGTGATGTACACTTTCTTCCATCTCGAAAGATAAGCATGTTTCTGCATCAGGCCCTTTGCTCTCTCCTCTTATTGATGTTAATCAAATTTCATCTCAGATTCCCTATGAAAATAGGAATGTTGTGATACAATATCTTTCTATCTCTGATCCGGCTGAGCGTCAAGCTTGTTTGTTGCGATTACAAGCTAAATATGACACTGAGACAGCTTTATCCGCAACTCCCAAAATAATTAACAAACTGGATAAAGACAAGGGCTTAGTCTTTGGTTATTCTGGACAAGGTCATGAGCTTCTATCCCGCATTCTGTCAAGTGGTATCGTGGTATCTTCTAACCATTCAGATGATATAGCATCTCAAGTCAAGAACACAGCCTCGTTCCAATTTTCCTCGTTGGGTAGTTCATCGGTTACTAAAATGAATCCCCAAAAGTTCATTTTATCCGGAACTTCAGCCCACAGTAAATCAAGACGAAATAGACCAAAAAATGGATCTGTAAAGCACAGAAGGAAGCTTGCTCAATCGTGGAACTTTCAGAAGATATAGGGATAGAGGAACAGACTGGTATCACAAAATCCATGGTGCAATCTGTGATAGTCTCTGATAACAAAAGAACACCAAAAAGAAAAAAGAGTTGGAGAAATTTCTATGATTGATGAATCTCCTTCTAAGAAGAAATTTCCGTCAAGGAAATTATTTTCTTCTTCCCCTTCAATGGCAGCAAGTGAGCAGGCGAATTTTCTCACCCCCCCCCCTAAGCGCCAATGAGTATTCTAAGCTGGAACTATCGGGGTTTGGGAAACGACTCGACAATTTTTCAATTTTTGCCGGGTTCATTTTATGGATTTTATGTTTCTCCATGAGACAAATTCATTTGAGGTTCTAGAAAATCTTCAAAAAGGTTTAGGATATGAAAAGCTTGTTACGGTGGAACCGATCGGTTTGAGCAGATGTTTAGAATTGCTATAGAAAGATAGCTATGAAGTGGAAGTATTATATTCAGACAAATAGTACATTGATACACACAGCACATGTGGATCAATCGATATTTTGTCACTTTTGTATATGGCGAACTGAATTCAAGCCTTCGACATGAGTCTTGGGAAAGATTGAGAAATTTAGGCGCTGCTGGAAAACGAGCATGGCTAGTGTTAGGAGATTTTAATGATCTCTTAGATAAATCAAAGAAATTAGGAGGCACACAAAGACCAGATCGAGATTTTTGGAAGTCCCGAGATACTATTCACACTTGTCAACTCCGTGAAGTCACAAGCTCCAAAAATTGGTTTACCTAGGCTGGATATAGGAATAGCATATGGATTCAGTGTCGTCTCGATAGATTTTTCGGTAACCATGAATGGTGTACTATCTTCCCTCGTTGTCATGTACAGTTTCTTGAGCGTATTGAATCGGACCATCGGCCTATGATTCTTCGCTTTGCCTATGAACTTGTTTTTCCATGTGGATGTTTTAAATTTGATAAATGGAGTTTAGAGTATCCCAAAGTTCATGAACTCATCCAATCAAGCCGGAGTGATGGAAACGTTAACTTAAGTGTTTTTGACAGAATTGCACTTTGTCGTAAAGCTATATCAAGCTGGAGAAGGACCAATCCTCAAAATTCAGCCATAAAAATTGATCGATTAGATGCGGATATTGATGCTGAAGCTGCTAAGAAATTTACAAATATTAATTTAATTTATAGGCTGCGGCATGAGTTAAATAATGCATATCGACTTGAAGATCAATTTTGGAAACAACGCAGTAGAGATCGGTGGTTGAAAGAGGGAGATCGTAACTCTCATTTTTTTCACTGCAGTGTGAAGAATCAAAGAAACCGTAATAAGATACAAATGTTGTTGGATGATAACAATGCTGAAAGAATTGAAGAGGGATCAAAAGGCGAGATTGCAATCTCTTATTTCCGGAAATTATTCACATCGACACAGCCAAAACAGAATAATGAGTTGTTATCGTCATTCCGTCTGCGGGTCACGGCAGGTATGAATCAACGGTTAACAACAAGGATTACTGAGGCTGAAGTTCGAAGGGCATTATTTGATACCGACCCTAGTAAATTGCCGGGAGCAGACGGAATGACAAGTTTATTTTATCATAAATTTTGGAACATGGTGAAACAACGATTAATGGATGAAATCAACCAGTTCTTTGAAGCCGGTCTTTTCCCTATTGAGTGGAATTTCATGTAGATTGTGCTATTACCGAAAGTTTTTGTTCCTAAACGGATGACCGAACTACGTCCTATTAGTCTTTGCTCGGTTCCATATAAGATTTTGTCAAAGATTTTATGTAATCGATTAAGACTCATTCTTTCCAACATAGTGTCAAATACTCAAGGTGCTTTTGTTGCAAAACGTCTTATTTCTGAAAACATCTTAATAGCACACGAGGTAATTCATGGATTGCACACAAATCCATTATTTCGTGAATCTTGTATGGCTAGCAAGACGGATATGTCTAAGGCGTATGATCGCGTAGAGTGGAGTTCCTTAGAAGACATACTAAAGGCTTTGGGTTTTGACTCAAAATGGATCTCGTGGGTTATGATGTGTGTCTCTACAGTCTCTTATTCGGTGTCTATTAATGGAAAGGAACATGGACATATTAAACCTGAACGAGGCCCTCGCCAAGGCGACCCACTATCTCATCTCTTGTTTATTCTTTGTACAGAGTTTCTAATTCATAGATTGAATGTAGTGGAATCTCAGGGCAACCTATCCGGAATTAACCTTACTCCAAGTGGTCCAGCTATTCACCATCTCCTTTTCGCTGACGATAGTTTATTCATGTGTAAGGCTAACTTGGAGGAAAGCAATAAAATCTTTAAATGCTTAAAAGATTACAGTGATTCTTCGGATCAAACGATTAATTTCCAGAAATCATCTATCACATATGGAGATTTGGTTAACTCGGATATGAAGCAACAAATAAAAGATATATTGGGTATTTCTAATGAAGGTGATGTCGGGTCATATCTTGGTTTACCAGAATGATTTAGTGGATCAAAAAAGACATTCTTGCTTTTATTACGGAGAAGTTGCAGTATCGGTTAAAAGGTTGGTATGCTAAAACTTTGTCTCAAGGAGGCAAAAAAGTGTTATTAAAATCGATTGCTATGGCTCTTCCGGTTTATGCCATGTCCAGCTTCCAACTGTCCAAGTTAACTCTAAAAAAGTTGACTAGTGCGATGATGAAATTTTAATGGAATACAAAGAAGGAGAAAAAGCCTATTTACTGGAAATCTTGGGACAGTTTGTGTCGACCAAAAGTAGAAGGTGGTTTAGGCTTTAAGGATCTAGCAAAATTCAATCAAAGCTTGTTGGGGAAACAAGCTTGGCGCCTTCATGATAAGCCTGGTAGCCTACTAGCTCAAATATATCGTTCTCGGTATTACCCTAATTAATCTTTTATCAAGAGCAGTTTGGGTTCACATCCTTCTTACGCAAGAAGAAGTATTCTTTTCAGTCGAGAGCTACTTCTGATGGGCATACAACGAATAATACGTAATGGTGATGATACTTTTGTGTGGACAACTCCATGGCTTCCTCTCCCTCAGCATAGAGCTCCTTTCAACATAAATGGTATTATAAATGTTATGCTTAAAGTTAAGGATCTCATCTGTCCACTACCGGGTATTTGGAGAAAAAATATGTTGGAACAACTATTTTCCAAGGATGATATTGGTCTTATGTTAACTCTAAAACCATCGTTGGATAGAACGGACAGAGATGTTTGGGCACATACCAAGAATGGTCTTTATACTGTTAGGAGTGGTTATGCAGTTTTAAACTCTAAGCCTTCATCTCCAGTTTTGTTGCAAGTATCGGACCAACCTTCAGTTACAAGTCTGAAAAGAGAGGTGTGGAACTTAAGGACTTTACCCAAAATTAAGATATTCATTTGGAAGGCATTGAATGGAGCACTGGCTGTGGTAGAAAGATTGATCTCTCGTCAAATCCAAATCGTTGGCACATGTAAATTGTGCAACTCAGCAACTGAAACGATAAACCATGCACTCTTCGAGTATCCAGGAGCTTCTCGGGTGTGGCATCTAGCGGGTGTGATTATTCTGGGATCGGATTTTATTTCTCACTCAATTTATGTGAACATCAACTTCCTGCTGAACTTATCAAAAGATGCTAGAGTTGCAGATTTCCACAAGTTACCTTGGCCATGGATCATTTGGTCTATTTAGAAGGGACGTAATGGATGGCTGTTTAACCAAACTGTCTTCAACGTAAATCAAATCCTGTTACAGGCAAGATTGGCGGCGTTTGCTTGGTTCCAAGCGAGAGCTTCTGTATCTTTTCTGGCCCATGTGTGTCCTGCTTCACCTTCTCGGGATTTACCAAAGTGGCACCCTTTACCAAGTGATACTCTTCTCTGTAATGTCTCTTCTAGTTGGCGATTTTGATCTCCTGTATGCAGGGATTTCTTGGATACTCCGAGACAGTTCAGGGTAGGTCTTATTTCATGGGAGAAGCACACCGGATTCATCTCAATCACGTTTTCAAGCGGGTTTTTTTTAAGTTTTAATTGGGCATTGGAGTGTTTAGCTTTGTTCAGAGGTAGGAAGGTAATATTTGTTTTAGACTCAAGTGAGGTAGTAGAGGCACTGAATAACCGGTAAGATTGGCCGAAGTTTGAGTACCATCTTGATTCTATTTTGTCTCTTTTAACTGGCTTTGGCTCAAGCTCCTGTATCAACATCTTGCCTAGAGATAACAAATGCGTTGCGGCTATATCATCGAGTGTAACTAAAGAAGGTCGAATACAATCCTTCATAGCTCGGTTCCGTCCATTTTTGTTAGAATCGGAGTTGCAGGCGGAAGCTCCTATGTTTAGAGCTTAATCGCTATTGTGTCTTTCCAGCTCATGCAGGTTGTTAATGGTTCTTTAGTGTTTCAAGCTGTCGTGGTCCTTTCTACTCGGGTTATAGTGGAATAGGGTTCTCAGGCATAGAAGCATTTCTTTACTCTGTTTTGTTCTTCTTTTTGTTTCTTGTTCTTTGGTTCCATTGTTCTCTGTTAATCGTTAAAAAAACATAAAAATTGTTTATAATTATAAATAAATAAAAATTTAACAGTATATCACTAAATAGATCTTGATTGTTTTGTTTGTTATTATATGGGTACAAAAGATTTAGTTTCCTATTTTTGGATTATTAACTTAAGTCAATTATACCGTTAATGAAAACATTGATTTATCTTTAAAAGCAAAGACATTCCATGTAATTTTAACAAATTAAAAGCTATTACATTTTCATCATCAAAGTAATTTTCAATCTCACCTAAAATCAAAAGCTATATATTAGAAAAATATAATTGTTAAAATTATAAATAATTTTCTTGTTACTTTTACCTTCAAGATCTACAAAACCACGAAGCTAATTACGAGTACAAAGTAGTGTTTGAACATTTTTTAGAAGGAGATAATTTCTAATCACCCAACTTCCTATACTAAAGACATACTTTGATGTCATTCTCTAGTGATATAGAAAATATATCACACAAGAGAAACCAAATCATCATAACGTTCAAGAAAAACTTAAGATTTCTACATCAGTAAAATACCTCAACTCTTGTCTATACTCATTCTAATTAATATTCAATTTTTGACGTGACATAGCTTACATCAGGTAGAATTAATGCTCTCTAATTTAAAAAGATCCAACATTATATATATTAGACTTTTAAAGACCAATCAAACCACAATTCATGTTACGTAACAACTTTATTTATACTTCAAAATGCAAAAATTGTGTACGTAGCAATGTTATTATTAATATATACACTATTCTAACAATAACATATATTTTGTTAGTGCAACATATACTATTTAGATTAATAAAAATGACTTTTCATTATTAATTTGATGTGTATTTTCTAACAAATATTTACATTTAGATCATTATATTTTAATGGTGATTCGGTAAAGATGTCATGTGAAGTTTATGTGAAGTTGATATTGTCGAAGAACTAGAAAAAACCTGAGACTTGATCCTATGTTCTTCGTAAAGCATTTCAATTTCTTCGTAACAGTTTCAACTTTTGCCTCATAAGCTAAGCTAATTTAAGTATTTGTGTCTTTAATCTTAGATGAATATTGCTCACATAGTTAGGATAATATTGTGCCCATCCTAATACTTTGCAAACTTTGATTAATACGCTTAGTCATTTCTTCCACTCCAGAATCGCCACAATTAACATATTTTTAGTAAGCATTCAATTTTCCACACTTATAAAAAATACACATTAACAGTGAGATATTTCACGCCGAAGAAATAAGTGGTAATGATACTAAAAAGCTTCAAAAAGTTACATAATACATTCACCATGACCCAAATCATCCTCTGAAGACAATAGTTTGTAATTTCTATCGCATTCTTTTAAACTCGCAGATGCCTTACAAAGCTTCAAAGATCTCGAAACCATATCATAAATTGAATTCCATTGCATAGGTACATCAAAAGATAATCCAACTCTAATCTTAATCCCAACATTCTCAACACATGTTGTAAATGATTCACTCCATATTCCATGTCTTTACAAACTTGACATTTTCTCAAATATTTTCCAAAAGTGTATTAGCTAATTCCAATTATTCTTTCACAATAAGATTCAGAATAAGTGCACAACACCTAACATGAAATAACTTTCCATCACACAACAACCTGCTTTTAATTTTTTTTCCATGGACTAAATATGCACACTAGTACCATTCATGATATCATATGATGCTGAGATTCAATTCAAATATGGTTGGTCTTCTAATAATCTTTGTTGGTTTCTTGGTTATCAAGAAATTATATTAAAAAGAACGACGAGTGAAGAGCGAGAGAATTAGATAAGTAGTTTTTAATTTGGAAAATCGGTATATATATTTTTTTAAATGAGAGATAGATATGAATTTTTTTAGATTAATTTCAAAAAATATCACAAAAATAAGTTAATGTTCCAAACCTTAAGATTAATTCATAAGATTGAGATGAAGAGATATATATATATATATATATATATATTAATTAATCTCAAATTACTTTTTGTGGTATTTTGTAGAAATTAGAGTAACCACATTTTCCGGTGAAACATTAACGAAAGCTTAATTGCCGTTTTCAGTAGTGATGCAAGAATATTCGACACCGTTTTGATTAAACCATTCCTCAATTTTCTTCATGAGCTTAAACTATATTTCTTACCTCATACGCGTGATTAAAAAAATAAACTTGATTAAGAAGGCAAATTATTTGTGATTAGTGTTTTAACTATTGTTAATTAAAAAACTAACCGATGTTTGTAGATGCCTAAAATGTAGGTGAGTTTAGTGTAAAGTGGTTTAGTGGTGACGACGTCTTTTTGACCTCATGTAACGGTTTTGATACATCCTCGAATCACTCCAACTAATTCTTTCTCCTCCTTACCAATCTCGGCCACATGTAATAACCATTTCCAATTTTTACTTAACGATTTTTGGTGATGGTTTAGCTTATGTCAGAAAACTTTCGAGAGATATATTTTTAATTAATTTTAGATTATTATTTTGCTGTATTTTGTAGAATTACTCCAAGACTAATTCATATATATATATATATATATATATATTCCATTGTCTATATAAATTGTACATATTTTCCATATTAAAAATATTAAAAATGTCACTAAATTTTAAAAAGCCTATATATATACACGATTTTTCCCTCTCGTTTACTCATTTATATAATTCTCTCACTATCCGCTCGTTGTTCTTTTTATTACTTCTAGATAACGAAGAAAACAACCAAGATGATGAGAACATTAGCTAGATTTTTATTCGATCTCTATATCGAATATTATCATGAATGGCACAAACGTGCAAATTACATACGATGAATGCAACAACCTCTTTTTTCCATCTAGTTCTACATATGTAAAATTTCTCCAGAAATAAGACTTCAAGTGATTGTTAGAGTTAAATCTCGTTTGAATTGGTTGAATAGATTGACACTTTGTTTTAGTTATTGAGTTTCACCATCCTCCCTCATTCCCATCATCATGTTCATGTTCAACATTAAGAACATTAATTAATCCCTCTTATAGCAAATCCATTATGATCAACTGAATGAAGAGAAAATGAGAAATTTATATCACTACAAATTTATTTTGACTGCAAATCATCCATTCTGATTAATCAATACCAATTATATATATATCCATAAAATATAACAAGATTGCTTTATGTAAAACAAAAATAATGAAGCGGAAGCTAAGAATAAAACTAGAGATTCGAGAATATCCAGAAAACTAGAGTTTGTGAATATTTTTCACAGTGGTTTATAAATAAGTTTTTTTTAGGGTTTGTGAATATTCTTTACAGTGGTTATAAAAATCTATTTTGAAGAAAAACTATTTTTATTAAATCATCAAAATCTGAATAATACAATAGGCCTAAAAGGCTATTAATAGTAAAAAAACAAAAAAAACAAAAAAAAAATTATTAAAACTCATAAAAATAATATCAGCTAAATTAAGATAACTAATAAAATAAATAATAACAAACATATTTTTGAATATTTGGATTCCCAATATTCCTCGATGCATCAAGAAACTTGAAAAACAATATGAGTATCTACAAAAATGCTATGAGTTAAAAGGTAATAATAAGCTAACCCATAAAGAATTAGATCAAGTAAAATAATCTAGGCCCCGATTGGAAATGCTTATAGCAAAGCAGAAGTTGTATGCAACATAAGCAGTATGCGCATAAGCTGTATACTCTTGTTTGATAGACATTATTTACTGATTGGTAGAGCAGAATGTGATTATATAAAAAATTGCATCGAACTATTTGAAAAATATTTATTTTAAAGTAATATATATATATTAAATATATTAAATAATTTGATATATTTTA
>OVBE01006805.1:0-19298 GCA_900406425.1 Iberis pinnata | reverse complement strand
CACTGATTGGAGCGGGTGAAGAGCGCGAGGGAGTGTACTATTTTACGGGACTCAAGATTGCTCGTGTTCACAAAGCTACTTCGAATTCTCCTTCTGCCGCTTTGTTGCACCGTCGTCTTGGTCACCCGTCACCTGGTGTTTTAGCTTCGTTTTCTGGTTTTGAACAATTTTCTAGTGATCTTGACTCTCTAAAACAATGTGAGATCTGTTATCGTGCAAAACAAACCCGCGATCGTTTTGTTTTAAGTGATAATAAAACAACCGATTGTTTTAATCTTGTTCATGCCGACGTGTGGGGTCCATACCGTGTTCCCTCTTCTTGTGGAGCTTGATTTTTTCTTACTCTGGTCGATGATTTTTCTCGTGCAACATGGACTTTTCTCATGACGGCAAAATCCGAAGTTTCAACTCTATTTCGGCAATTTTGCGCCATGACCGAAAGACAATTCGGTAAAACAGTTAAAATACTACGAAGCGATAATGGGACCGAATTCACATCTATGCGTGCTTTTCTTCTTGATAATGGCATACTACATCAGACATCTTGCATCGATACACCACAACAGAATGGTCGTGTCGAGCGCAAACACCGTCATATCCTCAACGTTGCTCGAGCTTGCCTTTTTCAAAGTCAGTTACCAATCAAATTTTAGGGTGAAAGTATTCTTACAGCTACCTTCCTCATTAACCGGACACCTACAAAATTACTACAAGGTCGGACCCCTTACGAACTTCTCTTTGGATCTCCGCCGTTGTATTCCTCTTTGCGCACATTCGGTTGTTTGTGTTTTGCTCACTTTCGAGATAGAAGCCGTGACAAGTTTCATTCCCGTAGCCGCAAGTGTGTATTTGTTGGCTACCCACATAATCAAAAAGGATGGCGCCTTTATGATATTGATTCTGGGAAATTCTTGGTTAGTCGCGACGTCGTTTTTCACGAAGATACATTTCCACTCATTACTCCGACATCTTCTTCGGCATCACCTACGGTTTCGACCTCACTCAATGACAACGATTGGTTTCTTCCGGTACTCCAATCTCCGGCTCAGCACTTGTCCTCAGGTTCGGTTTCTGATTCTCCGGCACCTCTCTCATCTTGTCCCGTCGTTACGCTTTCGGCTCCGACAACGGTGACTTCCCCTGCCGAACCTGATACGGATCCTACACCGACCTCTCCAGGACTTCCAGAATTATTGGGCCGCGGTCAACGTGTGAAGAAGCCCTCGGTTCTTCTCAAGAACTATGTCACTCCTATAGTACACTCCTCCTCAGCTCATGCGCCTTCACCCTCCTCTCCTACGGTGTCTTCTGTTTCGGGTAAAGTTCAGTATCCTATTTCTACTTTTGATGCTAACCCTCATATTTCAGCCGCACATGTTGCTTACATGACCTCCGTTTTGTCGGGTTCCGAACCTCGGTCCTACAAAGAGGCAGTTTGTGATGCTTCGTGGCGTGATGCTATGCAATTGGAAATTAAAGCTTTGGAGCATAACAAGACATGGGATCTTACTGAGTTACCGCGTGGCAAGACTGCTATTGGTTGCAAATGGGTATATAAAATAAAATACAACTCTGATGGATCATTAGAACGTCATAAGGCACGTCTTGTTGTTTTGGGAAATCGTCAAAGGAAGGTACGGATTACGACGAAACATTTGCTCCAGTCGCTAAGATTACTACCGTCAGATACCTACTCAGTCTTGCGGCATCTCAGCAGTGGATTGTCCATCAAATGGATGTTCACAATGCCTTCTTACATGGCGATCTTTCAGAGGAGGTCTACATGAAGCTACCTCCGGGTTTCACCGGCAGCTCTCCTTCGAAGGTCTGTCTTCTTCGCAAGTCTTTATATGGTCTTCGTCAAGCTCCCCGCTGCTGGTTCGCCAAGCTAAGCACAGGCCTACTCAGCTACGGTTTCACACAAAACTATAAGGATTATTCTCTGTTCTCTCGGATTAGAGGTGCGGTCATATTACACATTCTTGTTTATGTTGACGATTTTATTATCGTTAGCAATGATCTATCGGCGCTGGATAGTTTTAAAGCTCATCTCAGCAGTTGCTTTCACATGAAAGACCTTGGTCCTCTCAAATACTTCCTCGGCATCGAAGTATCTCGGACTAAGGAAGGCATTTACTTATCTCAGAGGAAATATGCTCATGACATCGTATGTGAAGCTAGAATGAGTGCAGCTAAACCATCGCCTATTCCAATTGAGCACAATCATCGCTTAGCTTCGGTCACGAGTCCTCTTTTAACGGATCCCGAGCAGTTTCGTCGTCTCATCGGCAGGTTTATTTATCTCACTAATACTCGACCAGATCTAACATATGTTGTTCATATATTATCACAGTTTATGCAATCTCCTTTGGAGGCACATATGGCCGCTGCACTTCGCTTGGTCCGTTACTTGAAAGGTACGCTCACTCAGGGTGTCCTTCTTCGTTCGGATTCTTCTCTACATATCACAACCTATTGTGACTCAGATTGGGCTGCTTGTCCGCTTACGCGACGTTCTTTATCCGCCTTTGTGATTTATTTGGGTTCTTCTATCATATCCTGGAAAACTAAAAAGCAGCAAACTGTCTCCAATTCTTCCGCTGAAGCAGAGTATAGGGCAATGGCTTATACTCTCCGGGAATTAAAATGGCTTAGAGAACTTCATACAACACTCGGTCTTTCTCATGACGCACCTATGGATTTGTTCTGCGATAGTAAAGCTGCTATTCATATCGCTGCCAATCCCGTTTTTCACGAACGGACTAAACACATTGAAGCTGACTGTCATCAGGTTCGGGATGCGGTTCAATCTGGTCTTATCTCTACTCGACACATCTCTACCGCCGATCAACCCGCAGATTTGTTAACTAAAGCACTTCCGCGACCTGCTTTTGAACGATTGCTAGCCAAGTTGGGTGTCCATAGCTCCGCATTACCACCTTGAGGAGGGGTATTAGACTATATCTATTAAGATATGTTAGTTGCACTTCCTATATTCTAGGATATATTGTTATGTACAAACTCTATATATACTTTGTAATCTCTCTATGATCAATACATGCTTTTACCTATTATATCATTTAGGATTGAACCTAAAAACCATTTTTTCTTTGAAGATCTAGAGAGGCACGTCACTTGAAAGAGACTTTGGTCTAGATCTAAGACACAAAAGCTGCACTTGACAGTAAGAGATCACATAAAGACTGCTATAGAGACCATCTAAAATATAAAAAACGACATATAATCGTAAATAGAACCAAATGACGAGAGAAAAGAGAAGACATGAAGAAAGTTTAGCCTTCCGACACTTTGCAATATTTTTTTGGATAAATGTACTAAAAAAACAATACTGATATAATGACATTACTACTTCACTGATTGGTTATACAAGGCTCATCAGCCATCACCATATGAAACCACTGTAATGTTAACACGTTTGTGTGTTGTATAACAAAAACCACTTTTCAAAAAGGATAAAACATTCATTTAGAATCTATACACCTAAACTATATATATCCAACTTTTCACTCCTCTCAATTTGTTAGCTCTTTAATTTCACACATGAATTTATACACTTCTTTATCGAACCCCCAAATTAATCAAACTCATCAAATTTACACATCTACATTCAATTAGTTTTAATTGTGATTAAAAACTAAAAAATGCGATTAAAAATCATGTTAGCATTAAATCATTCCAAAACTAAACTCAAAATCAAAATCAAATTAAATCCAACCCATTAGATAATGTTTTATCTTCTGTTGTGTGCAATTAACAGATCAAAAACGATAATACCGACGAAACTTGTGAACTACTCTTCTTGTTGCTTGCTAAAGCAAGCTTTCCTTTACCGTTGATTCCATAAGTCAAATCAAAATCAACATCAACATATGCATTGGAGCTCCACGTATGTATCTGCATATCAACTACAAATTCACGACTCCAAGTCTTTCCAAACATCTATGGTTTTGAATAGAAACATTACCTTCCAACAATGCAGACATATCTCAGCTCAGGAGTGTAAACAACTTTTGCACAATGCTCTGTCACGTAATAGAGAAAACCTTGGTCTTTTTGGGAAAGAATCGTGAAGCTTCAGAATCGTCGTAGATTCCGACACGCCACACTCTTCTCGTGGCTTTAGGTCGTCGTCTGTGTCTATGAGAAAATCAAGAGCATAATCTTCGTTTCTCGAGGAAGAAACAGTATGTAAAAGTGAAAGTGTCGGAGAAGACGAGAGTGAAATCGAAGGTTTGGTGATTATCTACATATATAAAGAGAGGTTTTGCTCTCTCCTCCTTAGACCACCTCATCATTCACATAAATTAAAATTTTATTTTATGTATCTATATATAAAGAGAGGTTTTATTTTATGTATTTAATAAATTACTTTCTACGTAAAATAATAACTACACATTACATATTTATATCTCAATAGTTAATTTTGAAAGAATATAAAAAATCATGTATTCTCTTCTACTATATCACAAAAATTAACAAAAAAATGTAAATTGTAGTCACTAAAACAATTGTAGTCATATTAACATAATTTAATGAATTATTTTTTAACCACCATATTAACTACACATTGCACAACTATATATAAAAACAATTATATATGAAAATTTGAAAAATTATGTATTCCCTTATACTATATCATATAATTAAATAAAGTAAAATATGCTCATTAAAAGAAAATTAGTCATATTAATTTCAAGAGTGGTATTTTTAATGTATAATAAATTTTAATAAATAATGGTTATAATTTATAAAGCAAAATTTACCAACATAATAAATATCAAGTATAACTAAAAAAAGATTTTAAACCAAAAATCAATCTAACTAACATACATAATATTAATAAAAAATGAAGTATAGACATTTAACTTCAAAATTTTGTAAGTCATATATTACATAAGACAACCTCATATGTTAGTTTGAGATTGATTATTATTCACGCTATTTTCTTTTTATTTGAGAATATATTTGAACTACTCACCACCTTACTGGAGGTAATTAGCCAAACAAGATTTCTACTAATTTATTTTGTTGAATAAAATATCTTAGTATGCTACCAAATAATGTCAAATATTTTTGAACATTGTGAGTATGAAAAACTTAAAGCACAACTTTCATTTCAACATTCAAAATGCATTACTAAATATATTTTCTAGTATTTTTTATCGTTGTTCAACAAAATTAATTGTATTAAATTTCTCAGTAAATCATGTCATAGTAAATTTATTTACGAATATTATAACACGAATATATCTAAATAAAAAATCAAGAGAATACCAACTAACTATTTATAAATACATACAAAAGACTTTGTAGGAGAGTATTTCAAGATTTTTTTTCATAAAATATAAAAAATATGTAAGAAGAAAATATTTTTCACAAAAAAACATAAGATAAAAAAGATAGAAGGTAAAATATTACAATCATTGTTAATGATTATTAGTTTTTCTAAAATTATGTCACAATTTTCATCAAATTATAGTTATATTCAATCAAATTATTTTGTACCTAAAAGAATTTAATTAATGTTAAAATTATATTATTTATTCAAGTTTTCTCTATAATATTTTTTATTTTGATCATATCCAATTATCCGCCCGTAGGGCGGATAAAAATCTAGTAATTAGATAAAGAATTAAAAATAAAACTTTATCTAATGATTTGGGTTTAATTTGATTTTGATTTTAGATTTGGGTTTGAGATGGTTCAATGTTAATCTGATTTTTAGTTGCGTTTTTTAGTTTTTAATCGCAAATAAAACTAATTGATTGCATGTATGTGAATTTTATGAGTTTGTTAATTTGAGGATACAGTAAAGAAGTCTATAAATTCAGATGTGAGATCAAAAAGCTAACCAGTTGAAGAGAAAAAAAGTTTGATGAATATTGTTTATGGTTTAGTGATGTCAACCAAAACTTATATTAATATATGATTATGATATATAAACATGAGCCGAAGATACAGACATCTTTCGCCGGAAAAGCCCAAAGAAATAAGGCCCAATACTTTGCATTTTACGAAAAGCGGGAAAATCGTCAGAAGTCAAAACATTTGGTATCTCTTCCACAGACTTTCTCAAATCTCTCAGTCTCACAGTTCCGACTTCCGACTATCTTCACTTATCACTTCAATGATTTTGTGTTGCTTCGTATACTCCTTTTGTTTCCCCAACTTCTCCTGAAGACTTGTGATTTGTGTGGAAATTTCTCTTCTTTTTTTTTATAAGTATCCCAATTCTTGATTTTTAGGGTTTCTGCTCTTTTTCTGGGTTTTCGCCTAAGGGTATGAATTATTCAATCTCTCCCTACAGAAGCTTCAATTCCGTTCGAATTCAAATAAAATGACGAGTCACCGTGACGGTGGGGCTCGCGGCGAGAGGATTCATACGGTACAGCCGGAGAGAGATTTGGTGGCAAATTGGGAAGTTGATTTGTCGGAAAAGCTTGAAGAGTATCTCCTCAAAATTTGTTCCGGAGAACTCACTGGAAACGAAGAAGATGGGCAGCTACCGGTGAATTTCGCCGAAGGTTTGTAGATTTGCTTCGATTCAGAATCTTCTCATTCATTTTAAAAGTCATGAAATTTGGTTTGGATCTGCAGCTGCTTTGCTGCTTCAGGGTTCGATCCAGGTTTACAGTAAGAAAGTAGAGTACTTGTACAATTTGGTGTTACGTACGTTGGAGTTTCTATCAAAGCAAAGGTTCGTCTTTTCCCCTTAATTCTCTGTTGTTTTTCTTCGTAATTGAATACCCAAAGCTAGTCGAACAGAATAAAAGATCAGTGCTTCTCTCAGATACTCCATACATCTCAGAGTTTACTCAATATCTAGCTTCAATTTCATCTTTCTTTATAAGTGGATTTGTTTTGTGTTCATAGTTGAAGTGATTTTATACTATGGCTGCCATTTTTCTTGATAGGTGCTGTGTCTAAGCTGTGAATTGATGATTTCTTATTTGTTTTAGTATCTGAGTTGCTATTCACTTTATCACTCTCTGGATTTTACTTGGAAATTGAATCCTTGGCTATATGCCCGAGTATAACAAAGGCTACATATATCACAACTTCACAAAAGAATGTATATTAAAAAAAAGTAAAAAGATGATTCTCTCATTGATCATTTGTTATAACAGAGAACAAGAACAGTCCAAAGCTACATCAAACGAGGATGAGGAAAGCTCCTCACGTCAGGTTGATGAAGAAGAAAATGATCTCTTTTGGAATGTAGATAACATCCCAGGTAGATTAAGTTCTGAAGTTTTAACATGATATTCTCGTGCCATTTAAGAGATCGGATTTATAACCAAGATATTGTCAATTCTATAGTTGACGCAAAAAACAGTTTGGACAAGTCAGTCAGAGATTCCTGTCCAAGTCAGTTTGTCAAGCCTCCAGCAAATCTAGTTGTTCTTGAAGGTGACTGTCTGGATGCTACTGGTGACGGAGGAGAACTAGAATCCTATCTGGTATTAGCTTGCTCTTCCACTTTTTCAGAACATTAGAGAATGAAAAGAGCTTCGGGTGTGAACTGTTTATAAACTTTCATGTCTTGCAGTTGGCAACTTCATATCTGTACCGGGATTTTATTCTATTAGACCCATGTGATGCTGTAGCGGTAAATGAATTTTTAGGTGATAACCATGCCGGTAAAGCGAAGAGCAGTGCTCAGAGAGGCAGCTCAGTTCGTAAAGGTTTTCACTCACCAGTGGGACGTTCAGGAGGAAGTGCTCGTAGATCAGATTTAGGAAAGAATCAGGGCACCAATTTCAACCTGTCTCCAACAAATGAGAATGGTCCCAGTGTTCAAAACTGTGACCAAGGGTCTCAGCCTCCTCCAATCTTTGGAGATAATGATCATGATTTTGACATGGACAATGAACATGGAGGAACCATGGATTTGAGCGATACTGATGGTGATGAAGATGATCCGTGGAAGCCATTGAATCCTTATGAACCAGGGAAGTTGAAAGTGAAGCCTTTTAAAAAAGGTTAGGAAATAGCTATTGTTGTCTTCTTTGATGTCTGAAGCTATATCCTTCAATATTTGCCTTACTTTTGGTTCATCCTATACTTGATCAGTAAAAGCTTTCAGAAAGTTTGGAGGTAGCCTTACCAAGGACCACATGACTTCCTTGTTTCCTCTTGCTAGACCCAACGGTCCCATCAGTACAGAATTCAGCGGAATTTGGGAGAAGTGCCATTGTGCTAGTAAAGAAGAGAGAGAACAACAAGACATTCCTTATTACGAGAAGGTCTATGTCATTCTATTCCCTTTGTCTGATATTTTAATGCAGAAAAAGAAAAAACTGATAGATTTGATTTCAGCTTCGGGCGTCACTCGTGAATGGAGGAAAGGAAAACAAGTCTGATGATCCTAATGGTGATCACAAGGAGGGCGATAATGAAGCTAATAATGGTGGGTTCAATGATTTTGGGGACCATGATGGTGATGATCATGAACATGGGTTCATGGATGAAGATGGTCTCAATATGGTGAGTAGTCTACTAATTTGATCATATCCCCATAGAATTGTATACTTATTTTGAGTTCATGCAGAATGACGGTGGAGCTGCAGATTTTCATAAACATGATGGATTTGGAAATGAGGAAGCATATGGTCAAGAGAGCTTGGAAGATCTTTGCCGCTCACACCTGGTAACTAAATTGGAAGCTCAATTGTTGTAATTTTCATTTACCTTTGTCAACTTCACCAGTTAGAGTTTTCTGGAATGTAGGATGATCTTCTTGCTAACATAGCTAAAAGTGAGAAGCAAACAGATCTGGCTGCTCGTGTTACAACATGGAAACAGAACATCGAACAAAACCTAGAAGAACAAGTAATCTTTTTTTCTCCTAGTTTTCTGTACATTTCCCTTGAAGTCAGAGATCTGAATTGTCTGGGTTTTTGATTCTATGATCAGGAGCTACACCCTCCTTTTGACATTCAAGAATATGGAGAAAGGATTATAAACAAACTGACTGTTGAAGAGAGTGGGAGCATAAAAACTTTTACAGATCTCATGAAAGACCAAGAAAAGCATGATGTAGCCCGGTCTTTCTCTGCGCTTCTCCAGTTGGTAAGTCACAGAGGAAAGAAAACATTTATAGTATGTTCACCAAACAAAATAAAAAATCATCATTTGATGTTTTCTAGGTGAACAATGGAGATGTTGATCTTGAAAAACCTGGGAACTCTAAAGGTGAACCAATGTGTTATACAGCGGTTAATCCTTTCAGCGTGCGGTTGCTCAGTGATCGTAACAGAAAGACTGATAAAAAAGCAATGAATTTACCCCGAAAACGAGCTAAATCCCCAATAATCAAAGGGAAATCTCACGAGTCACCACCACCAAAGAAGCAAAACAATAGTTCTGTGTCAAGCCAGAAGCGGAAAGTCTCATTAAAGATCCCAAAGATTAACAATGTGAGTGCGAGATGCACACCGAACAGTAAGAAGAGACGAAAGGGTCGATCTGATGAAGTAGGCGAGGGAAGTAAAGTTTCTTCAATGGGAAAATTGTAAAGCTAAAAGTGGCTAATGAATCAGCAAATTAGGTAGTAGACAGTTAGGAAACTCTGTAACTGTCATTTTAGTTATGTAATTTATAATGAAGGCCTTGTCAGAAGAAGTAGAGCATATGTTGTAATCACATTGAAAGTACCACTTTTAACTTGTTGAGATTTTAAAGAACTCAGATATTAAATCATGGTTGTTCATGAAAAGTGATCTTTGCCTTGAGAGAAACATTCCAAATTAGTCAATGACTGAGTCTACGTGTTAAGTTCTTTTCCTATACTGATTTTGGGCTTTTGCGTCACCTAATCGACAATGCAAAATGAATGCTACTTGTATGAGTTAACCTATACACGTATCTAAAATGCCCCATCATTTACACAACACACATATAGCAAGTCATGGACCTCGTGGTGGGGTTTAGACTTTAGATGCTTAAGACTTGGTCCACTTATGCGTCATACTCATATTCACTAAATTTATAATCAGATTCCAGTGAATTGGCAAAACTATAAATAATACTAATGAAGTGAAAGAAGTAGAGTCGTGGTCGTGTTAATCACTAAAAAGACTACTTTCGAATCCGAGTAATACTGACCATGTTTTCGTGGGTTAAAGGTTACATAACGTGTTAAGACTCTTTCTACATTTGGGTTTAATTGTTGGGAACTAATTGCTTGCATGTTTCAATTTATTTATTTCGCCAAATAAAAATAGTCTATTATGATCTAATAAACTAAACATAAACCGATCCAAGGAAATATTGTTATTTTCTATCACTAAGAATCTAAGATATTGTTGTTTAAAGTTGTCATTTTTGAAAGAAAAACATTATATAATGGAAATTTTGGGGGTGAAAAAAAAGAAGAAGGAAATTTTGGGATAATTTTTTCGTTATAAAAAAAACATTTCAAGGAAATAAACTATAGAAAATTCCCTGAAAATTTTGTGACAAACTTACGAGTAACTTGCTAGAAATTTTATGTTAAGTGATTTTGGACAAATCTTTGCGAATATGTTATATAATAATAATAATAAATGAATGTTAAATCATAAACTCATTTTACAATAGAAAATCAGATGAAAGTTTGGTTACAACATATATGTATCTCTAAAATATTATAAATGTGAAATTATTAGAATATTTGGAAGTTTTATGCATTAAACTGTATATCTTTTTACAATGGTTATATATGTTACAATTTTTTAAAACATTTTGTGACATTTGGTTTGTAGAGGTTTCTATCTTAGTTGATTTTAGGGTTTATAATTGGGAAATTGCAATAAGTATACCATCCTCTCTCCAACAATATACAATATATTCCATATCAATCCTATCACATCACTATCTTGTCTATCGATAGATAGTCTAAGTATACAATATTTTGGTTTATGTATAAGGTTTAGAGTTTATGGTTTGAGGTTCAGAGTTCAGATTTTTGGGTTTATGGCTTATATATTTGAGTTTATATTTTGGAGTTTAGGGTTTATATTTTAGAGTTTAAGGTTTATATTTTTGAAGTTTAGGATTTATAGTACAGAGTTTAGGGTTTATATTTTGGGGTTTAAGATTTATATTTTGGGGTTTAGGGTTTATACTTTGTAGTTTAAGGTTATACTTTGTAGTTTAGGGTTTATATTTTGGAGTTTGATGTTTATATTTTAGATTTTAAGGTTTATATTTTAGAGTTTAGAGTTTATATTTGGTTTATCCAATGTATTATACATAAGTAGCCCGATTATTTATGGATTTATATTTACGTAAAAAAAAAAAGATTCACAATTTACTATTTTTATAAAATATAAGTTTGTTTCAAATAATTTTAATTATGTTAGATGTAGAAAAATATATGTGTATTTTTAAACAACATTGTGTTATTTTATTATTTAAATTTAAATATTTTAATTTGTAAAAAGAATGAAAGGGTGAATTTTTTTTTTTATTTTTAAAGAGAGAGGGATAAAAAGAAGATAAGAGATGTATATTGTTTCTTAAAATCTAATATTATTTTGGTGAGCGCACTGTTTCTAAGGCCCAAGAAGTTGTGCAACAAGAGAGTTCCAGTAAGATTTCTCAACAAGATGATGGTTTTCAGTTGGTTAGAAGAAGTAACCGTCGGATTGAAAAGGATATTACCACTGAAGCTTCGGCAAAGACTCCTCTCAAGGACTTGAATGGGCGGGGATTAAAGGATAGTACCGTAAAGACGATGGGGAAAATGGCTCATGTCTCAAATAGTTTTGCGGGACTAGAGCGGAGCCAAGCTGAGTTAGAGGTGGTAGAAGGTGAGGAAGGTGTTGATAGTAATAAGGAGAACGAGCGTATGGGTCAAGAAAAGGCACGGAATCAGAATAGTTCAGTCGGTCCCGTGATACAATTTGGAGCTTGGGGGGGGGGGGATTCGAAAGCTATTAAGCTAAAAGGAAATGGCCACTCTAGAAATCATGGAAATAATATTGGCTTTATGAAGAAAGGGGCAGACAGTAAGAGAAACAAGAGTAACCGTCCAGTTCGTGGTTTGGTGTTTGGCTCAAGAAATGATGCGGTAGAACCATGTATGAATGGTAAACGATTGAGAGGTGATCATGAGAGTGTGTACCGTCCAGGAGGTGTGTTTATGACGGTGGATCATGGAACTAAGGTTGTTGAGAAGGAGCTGATAGTTTCTATCCCACCCGAGAACTCTCTTAGTCACAATGAGCTTAACGGCGTGATCGAGATTGAAGTAGAAAGGATAAGACCACAAGAGGTTGCGGGTTGTAGAGAGGAAGGTGGGCATTAACAGTTTGCCCCGGTAATTCGCTATTATCGTTTAAAGTTTATGATGAATCTCATATTTTGGAATTTCCGGGGGGCTAATAAACCCAATTTTCGGAGGTCCATTCGGTATATGTTAAAGCGTTACAAGACGGATATGTTAGCACTTTTTGAGACACATGCTCATGGTGACCGAGCAGCTAGTATATGTCAAGGCCTCGGTTTTAATCATAGCACTAGGTTCGATGCGGTGGGCCAAAGTGGAGGAATATGGGTCCTATGGAGAGATGGATTAGGAGATGTTGAGTTGGTGGCTGCTACTAGTCAATATATACATGTGAGATGGGAATGTGGTGTGGATGTGATGCATATCTTCGCAGTATATGCTGCCCCGACTGTGAGTAGAAGAGCTTCTTTATGGAATGAGCTCAAGTTGGCAATACAACGCTTGGATGAACCTGTTCTTATAGGAGGAGATTTCAACTCAATTGTTCGATTTGATGAAAGAACTGGTGGTAATGGGCGGTTATCTACTGATTCTATAGCATCTGGGGAATGGATTCATGAGCTTTCCCTCATCGATATTGGATTCTCGGGTAATCGGTTTACATGGCGCAGGGGAAGGGAAGCTAAGAACTTTGTTTCAAAAAGACTTGATCGAGTCTTATGATGTGCTCAAGCTCGTTTGAAATGGCAAGAGGCAATAGTAAGACATTTACCATTCTTGGCATCGGATCATTCGCTGTTGTATGCTCAGCTTTGTCCTGAAGTAGCTCATAACCCGCGAAGGCGTCCGTTTCGTTTTGAAGCTGCTTGGCTTTTGCATCAAAGCTTCAAAGATATGTTGCACTTGTCTTGGGATAATGGAATATCGACTAATGAAGCTTTATTGCGTCTACAAAAGCAATTGGGGAAGTGGAATAAGGGGTGTTTGGTCTAGTTCACAAGAAAAAAGAAAGGTTGGAGAGGGAGTTAGTTCGAATACAAGAGAGGCTTGATGTTGGTCTTTCGGACGAGTTGTTACGCCGTGGGGAGCAGATTTCCCGAAAGCTTGATTCAACACTTGCCCAAGAAGAATTAATATGGTTCCAAAAGTCGAGGGAGAAATGGATATCCCAAGGTGATAGGAATACAAAATACTTCCATACATCTACAATAGTGCGAAGGAGAAGAAACAAGATTGAGAGTTTAAAGGATGATGATGGTCGAGTTTATCAAGATCGACATGATATAGAGCGGATCGCTATTCAGTATTATAAGCGTTTATACTCTTTGTGTGATGTTGCGAATGAAGCAACTAGGCTTTCTCCGGCTGGTTTTGTCCAACTCACGAGGGAAGAATTAGCTGGGTTGGATAAACCTTTGTTGATTCTGAAGTAGTACAAGCGATGCGTAGTATGGGGAAGTTTAAAGCTCCTGGACCGGATGGGTTTCAACCAGTCTTTTTTCAAGATTGCTGGGACGAAGTGGGTAGCTCGGTTATCAAGTTTGCCTTACGCTTCTTCGAAACAGGTATCTTGCCGCCTCATGTGAAGGATGCTTTGGTAGTTTTGATAGCTAGGGTGGTGAGTCTAGAGAAGATTACACAATATAGACCAATCAGTCTGTGTAATGTACTTTTCAAGATCATCACAAAGACTATGGTGTTACGGTTGAAGCCGGTTATGAAGAGATTGATTGGTCCAGCGCAATCTAGTTTCATACCTCGGCGTCTGAGCTCTGATAATATTATTATTGTGCAAGAGGCGGTCCATTCGATGAGACGAAAGAAAGGGAGGATGGGTTGGATGTTATTGAAATTAGACTTGGAGAAAGCTTATGACAAAATACGGTGGGACTTCTTGGAGGATACATTGGAAGTGGCTGGTTTTTCTGAGAAATGGAGAAGTTGGATTATGACATGTGTTAAGGGGCCAGCGATGAGTCTGCTTATTAATGGTGAACTTACTCAAAGCTTCAAGATGGAAGGAGCCAAGGAGGCATAAGACAGGGTGACCCTCTTTCACCCTACCTGTTTGTTCTTTGTATAGAAAGATTATGCCATTTAATTGAAGCGGTGACGAAAACGAAGGAATGGAAGGCTATTTCCTTGTCTAGGGGCGGACCAAAGCTATCCCATATGTGTTTCGCCGATGACCTTATTCTATTTGCTGAAGCATCTATCTCCCAAGTTAGAGTGGTCCGACGAATATTACAAGAATTTTGTGATGCTTCGGGTCAAAAGGTAAGCCTTGAGAAATCGAAGATCTTCTTCTCTAACAATTTTTCAAGAGAATTACGGCACAACATTAGTGCGGTGAGTGGTATAAAGTCGACCTTGGACCTAGGTAAGTACCTGGGCATGCCTATTCTTCACAAAAGGGTTAATAAAGACACGTTTGGGGAAGTTGTTGAAAGAGTTTCATCACGTTTAGCTGGGTGGAAGAATCGGTTATTATCCTTTGCTGGCCGAGTAACTTTAACAAAGTCGGTTCTATGCTCTTTACCGATACATTCAATGAGCACTATAGCCTTGCCGGCGAGTATACTAGAGAAACTTGATCGTTGTGCGCGTGACTTCTTGTGGAGAAGTAGCGAGAATAATCGCAAGCAACATTTGCTTTCTTGGGAAAGAGTGTGTAAATCTAAGTGTGAAGGAGGTTTGGGTATCCGAAAGTCATCTTCTATGAATCGAGCATTGCTAGCAAAGGCTGGTTGGCGTTTTTTACATGAAGATAAGAGCTTATGGGTTATGGTATTGAGCAGCAAATATAGGATTATGAATGAGCTGTCCGAGACTGCCTTGGACTCTAAAAGTTCCTGGTCTCCATCGTGGCGAAGCATTGCCTCTAATCTTCGAGATGTTGTATTACCAGGCGCTTGTTGGGCTATTGGTGATGGCGAGACAAGCCTGTTTTGGCTCGACAAATGGGTAGGACAAGGTCCATTAGTTGAATGGGCTTCTCAAGTTATTCCTATGGAGTTACTTCAAGCCAAAGTGTGTGATCTATGGGAGCATGGAAGGGGTTGGAGGATGGATCTAATTGCTCGGTATGTTCCTGAATTTATAAGATTAAAGTTGGCTGCGGTGGTTTTAGATCGGGTTACAGGAGCTCTTGATACTTTCTCATGGAGTAGGTCGCGAGATGGCACGTTTTCGGTCAAATCAGCTTATGATTTTATCGAATGTGATGTAGTACCAAGACCGAACTCGGAAAGCTTTTTTAAACGGATTTGGAGAGTCGCGGTTCCGGAGAGAGTTAGACTCTTTTTATGGATGGTGGGGAATCAGGTGATCATGACTAACGCCGAACATTTTTGGCGACATTTAGCTCAGTCGGCGGTATGCTCGATATGTAAACAGGGTGTGGAAATTTGCCTTCATGTTTTGCGAGATTGTCCGGGTATCAAGGGTGTATGGAACCGGTTTGTGTCGAGATCAAAACAAGTGCAATTCTTTAGCCAATCACTGCTTGAATGGCTCTATACTAACCTGACTAGTACCAACGGGAAGGACACCATTCCTTGGTCATGTCTCTTTAGCTTAACGGCGTGGTGGGGATGGAAATGGAGATGTTTGGATGTGTTTGGATCTAACTTGAGATGGCGGGATAGAACAAGGTTTCTTCAATCATTTGCTAAGGAAGTGACGGTAAGTATGAAGAATAAGGTCACGGCGGGGAGTCCTAGACCCGTGCGAGTTGTGCAGGCTATCCGATGGAGACCGCCGGACGTAGAATGGCGGAAACTCAATGTAGATGGTGCGGTCAGAGGTAGTTCCGGAAGAGCAACTGCCGGTGGTGTTCTCCGAAACCATACAGGTAATTGGATTAATGGTTTTGCCCTTAATATCGGAATATGCTCTGTGCCTCTTGCGGAGCTATGGGGAATATATTATGGGTTATTTATTGCATGGGAGGCTCGAGCCAGTTGTGTTGAGTTGGAAGTGGACTCTGAGCTAGTTGTTGGTTTCTTACGAGAGGGGGTGGAGGATTCACATCCGTTCTCTTTCCTGGTACGTTTGTGCCATGGCTTCCTTATCAAAGATTGGCGAGTCCGTGTTTCTCATGTTTATAGAGAGGCAAATAGACTAGCCGATGGTCTGGCGAATATGGCTTATTCTTTAAGCTTAGGTTTTCATTCTTTTGATGTAATTCCAGTTGAAGTAGAGCAGATTTTTCTTGATGATGTAAGGGGAGTTTCGATTCATAGGCGAGTTATGCCGTAATTTTTTTTTTATATTTTCAATAAATTCTGATGAGGTATTACCCGTCGCATTACCAAAAAAAAATATAATATTATTTTCTAATAGATAGTATACTAATAACCCAACTATTTTTGAATATCCTTGCCATTCTCTCTTTAGGATTCGAGGTTTATTTACAGAAATTTTTTGAGAATTTGTCATCTTTTCCTTATCTAATTTGAAAAATTTGAGAATTTGTCTTATTTGATTACCATCATAACCCTTATAATATTTTTAATTTAATCATTTTTAATTTGATACATGAATTATTAAAATTAATTTTTTTTTGTATATTTTTGTTTTACTTAAAATAAAATTTTTAAAAAACAAGTTTAAGAAAGTAAAAATATTTCCTTTTTTAACTAGGAATCAAAATTTCTCTCACACCAAATTTGATTGAAATAAACGTAAAAAATGATATCTTTATTAGTAAATGTGTTTGATTACCAAGAGTTACAAGTTTTCTCTCAAGAATATGCTAGGTGTTACAAAAGATTTTCGGTCCCCTCTCAAGACCATATGAGAGACCCTTTATAGGACTCTCTACATGACTTCAGAGAACATCTTTCGCTTTCAATGTGCCATCAATGCTCCTGATCCACCGTTACAATCTTTCTTCAAACTTCCTGTAACCGCTCCTTCAGTCCACTGTCGCAGCTTCCTCAGAGACTCCCCTCTGGGCTTCATCTCGAACTGTGATGGCCCGTTTTAGGTTAGCTCGTGATGGGCCGCGCTGGCCCATTATCATCCTCTCACACTCATGGGCTCCAAAGTGGCTAATCAATAGCCCATGTTTAGGAGCACCGCCGCAGATCACCCGATGTGATCATCGTTATGACTCTCAGAAGCAATGTCGCGACTCTCTTGCCAGGATTCCTAGGAGCACCGACGTGACTCTCCTGTCATGAATATCGTCAGGATTCTCAGGAGCACCAGTGCGGCTCTCCTGTCACGACTGTTAATACTCTCAAGAGCACCGACGTGGCTCTCATGTCATTACCGTCGTCAGGACTCTCAGGATCACCGGCGCAACTCTCTTGTTGTGACTGTCGCCAAGA
Organism: Iberis pinnata; assembly: GCA_900406425.1. Lineage (NCBI taxonomy): Eukaryota > Viridiplantae > Streptophyta > Magnoliopsida > Brassicales > Brassicaceae > Iberis > Iberis pinnata. The sequence continues at coordinate 1,727 of OVBE01006805.1, read as the reverse complement.
TTTTCAGGAGCACCGACGTGGCTCTTTTGTCATGACTGTCTTTAGGATTCTCAGGAGCACATGCGCCGTTCTCCTGTCGTGACTATCAAGACTCTCTGGAGCACCGGCGTGGCTCTCATGTTGTGACTGTCGTAAGGACCTTCAAGAGCACCGGCGCGGCTTCTCCTATCACGACCGTCGTCAAGGTCTTCAAGAGCCCCGACGCGGAACCCCATCAACACTTCGATTAAGAGTGGGCCGCACCAGCCCATTCTCCTATTATCTTTACCGCAAATCGACCCAAGCCCAACAGGTTGACCTAAGTCCAATTTTTGCTCCCACAGTAACCCATCATCTTAGTTACTCACGCCCACTCTTCACGTTCTTCATAGATTTTCGTTTCACTGGTTAAAGGTTTTAATTTTCGTAGCTTTCTTTCTGGTCGACGATCGACGATCATCTTCTTCGTGGGTTAAGCTTATCTACGGCGTTGAAGGTCTCAATTTCCTGGTAACGGCCTCATATCCTTCCGGTGGTAATTTGAGGCCTTAAAGGTCTAGGTTTTACTTATGTTATGTTGATTTTCTCAATTTTAATGCTTCTAAATCTCTAATTATCTATCTGCCTTTCAATTGGTGATTTGCTAGAATAATCATGATTATAATGGTTACTTTTATGTGGAAAAGGGTTAAAACCAATTGAAGAACATGAATAAGCTTTCATATGTGTATTTCTTTTTGGTTTTTGCTATTTTGTAACTTTCATAAATGGATATCTTCTTCTGGTTTTTGCAATTTGGGTATCTTATCTTTAGACTCTTTATGAGATATAAGCTTTAACTTTTTAGATTTGTTTTTATCGATTTATGAGGTTTTTTTCCTTGTCAAATGTTTGGTTTTTTAGCTGATTCTTTATCTTTTCTTCCTATTTTCAAAAACCAAGTGGTGATTTTGACTTGTGGGTACGATTTGAGGTTTCTAGATATGATTGGGCATTCCGGTTTACCATTTGATTATGGTTTTATTTTTTTGGTTTTATGAAAACTAAAACCATTCGGCTTAAGCTCCGGTTACGATTTGATTTTTTATTTACGGATTAAACTGTTTTGAAAAAAACCCATAAAAATCCGTAAGAAAAATCAGTTTAGTTCGGTTTGGTTTCAAGATTTTTTATATGTGAAATATAAGGCATTACAACTAATAGTAAATAAGAAATGTGCATACAAAACATAAAACCTAAAAAATTAAAAATAAAGTTTTTTTCTTGGTTATAAAACTTGTAAGAAGAGTATAGGCGACAAAACTGGCGACTACTCGGCATAACTGTTCCTCAGGTGACCGGAATGAAATTAATTGCCAATTCCTCCGTGAATTGGATCGGCTAATGAACGACGATGGAGTGCTTACGAAATCAAGGGGATTGAGGGGCATCCACGATGGCATCTCCACTTCTCATCCCACGATGTGGAGTGATGGTACTCAACTGCTTCGGGGATTCTGGATTTCCTATTTAAAGCCGCAAATTCTCCAGGTTAACTCCTTACTCCTTCTGTTTGATTTTCGAACACAACCAAACATAAATCAAACGCACAATTCACTTAAGAACAATTTCCCTTTCTCTTTCAAAATGGATGATAATGTCGGTAGAGCAATTCAAGAAATTGATTTGGGAATTAACAACCCACCAATTGCTCTTCCTCTTGCCTTGCTTGATGAAGCAATGGCGGAGAATAGGTTTAGTATCATAGG
>OVBE01006804.1:0-19299 GCA_900406425.1 Iberis pinnata | reverse complement strand
TCTTTCTAGACCTGATGCAAGAAGCTTCCTACCAAAGAGAATACTTCTCCAGGCAAAAGAAGAAGATTTGCCTACAGAAGCTGATAGGAAATTTGTATATGGAAAGTATCTAGACTTCAGAAAGGTAGCCAAAAGGGACTGGGGTTGGGATATGATTCTCCAGGCTTGTTTAGCAAGTAAGGATTGGTTGAAAGATTGGATGTCTTTAAAACCTAAACCCCCTAATTCCTTCTTCATACATAATTTGTCCCATTTAAGCCAGTGGACTTTTCTTTTTGATTCTAAGGAATCCCACCAGAAATTGGATAGGGCTGAGGAGAGGCTTCTACAAGTGGATATAGGCAACTTAAAACACCCCATTGTGTAGACAGGCATTGCAAGAGCAACAGCCTTAATGAGAATCTCTTTCCCCCCCTGAGATAAGCATCTAGAGAACCAGTTTGAGAGTCTGGACTTGACCTTGTCATGAATGAAAGTGAGAAGTGCCACTTTGGAGCCACTGAAACACTCAGGAAGGCCAAGGTAGACTCCTACACCTCCTTCATTTGAGATCCCAGATGCCTGTTTGATCCTTAATTTCATTTCCTCTGTTACCTTTGAACCAAAAGTAAATGCTGATTTAGGGAGACTGATTTCCTGGCCACTCATGGTACAATAAGTAGTTAAAATGTGCTGCAGGGACTTCCATTCTGTCTCATTAGCTTGACAGATAAACAAACTGTCATCAGCAAAGAGCAAATGAGACAGAGAAGGTCCTTGTTGAGAGAATCTGAGACCATGAATTAGGTCCTCTGATTCTGCTTGCTTTAACAAAAAAATTAGACCTTCTGTGCAGAGAATGAATAGCATAGGGGAGATGGGATCTCCTTGTCTTAAACCACGTTTAGGAGTGATCATGCCATGGGGTTTGTCATTGATCAGTACTGCATAGGAGACAGTTGAGATGCATTGCCAAATCCAGTTGATCCAGATGTTATGAAAGCCCAGTCTTTGAAGAATCATAATGATGAAAGGCCACTCCAACCTATCATATGCTTTTGACATGTCTGTCTTCAGAGCTAGGAAGTTTTTAGAGTGATCTGAATGAGTCTTGAGGCTGTGTATAGTTTCATGAGCTAAGATGATGTTGTCTGAGATTAGCCTTTGAGAAACAAAAGCAGACTGGGTGTTTGAAATCAGGTGAGGCAGGAGAGGTTTCAATCTTCTTGCCATTATCTTGGCCACTATCTTGTAAAGGACAGAACAAAGACTTATTGGTCTGAGGTCAGTCATGACTGATGGAGAGGGTTTTTTTGGGATTAGGCAGATATGAGTATAGTTCCATTCTTTGGGCATGATACCTGAATCAAAGAAATTTCTAATTGCTGCACTGATATCAGGACCAATGTATTGCCAGAAGGAATGGAAAAAAGCTCCTGACATCCCATCTGGTCCAGGAGCACTCTTAGCATTGATGGAGAAAAGAGCCTTTTTGATTTCTTCATCTGAGACTCTCTTGATCAGTTTAGAGTTCATGGCATTTGTGACTTTAGGTAAGAGTGAATCAAAAGTTTGAGTAGAGATTGTTGGTGACACAGAGGTAAAGAGCTTGGTGAAGTACAGAGATGCTACTTCCCCTATAGATGCTTCCCCTCTTTGATAATGGCCTTCTTCATTCATAATCTTTTCCAGATTGTTCTTTTTCCTTGCTGCTTGGACTGAGTAGTGAAAATACTTTGTATTTTTATCTCCTACTTTTAGCCATTTTTCTCTACTCTTTTGACTCCAGTACTTTTCCTCTTCTCTCTGTGCTTGTTTAACTTGTTTTTTCAGGTGAAACAGTTTAGTCATTGATGGGTTATTGGAAGATTGTTCTTCTTCCAGCAAGCTTTGGAGACTTTGAAGAGTAGATAGTGAGTTAGTCTTCTGAACTTTGGACCATTGGCAGAGATTGCTCCTGCATCTACTCAGTTTTTCAGAAATGCTCAAAAAGGATGTGCTTCTGTTCATGTTCCACACCTGGTTAATAACTTGAGCCACCAAAGGGTTCCTTGCTAGTCTTTGGTCAAATCTAAATCTGCCTTTTCCTGATTCTGAGGGGGACATTAATTTTATTAAGACAGGTCTGTGATCAGAACCTCTGAAATCTAGAAAGGCCTGGTTGCATAGTGGAAATTTGGATAGCCATTGGGAGTTGACAAAGCCTCTATCAAGTTTAGAGGATATCCACATGGAATGTCTCTTACCTTTCCAAGTGAAACTGTTACCAGTACTTGGAAGTTCTTCCATTTGGCAGGCTTTTAACATATCATTAAAGATTTGAAAGCTTTTTATAGATCTTGTTGGTCCACCCAGCTTCTCTGAATTGTCTCTAATCTCATTGAAGTCTCCCATCATGCACCATGGATCCTTTCTTTGAACTCCTAGTCTTGAAAGTCTTTCCCATACTTTTTCTCTGAATTTCAACATTGGATGACCATACACACAGGATAAGAAGAAACAAGAACCATCTAATGAAACTTTGGCATCTATAAGATTTTTATCATGATGAAGAATTGAAATATCTACACCATGCTTCCAGAAAAGAGCTAAACCCCCTGCTTTTCCAACAGGATTAACAGTAAAAACCTGCTTATACCCTAACCAAGCTTGAAGATCATAGAGAAAATTGCTATTATGCATCGTCTCCATTACAAAAAATATATCCGGGAAATGAGTAAGCCTCATTTCCTTAATGCGTGGAATTGTCAAGTCATCAAAACCGCCTAAACCTTGACAATTCCAGGCTAAAAGACTCATAATAACCGAGACAACCCCTTTGAGGAGGTTGTCTCTTTACAGACTTCCTTAACAGGTTTCTTTGAAACTAACTGCAATCCATGGCCTGCCTTCCTTTTGGAGGTGATTTGGTGAACTTTGAGAGATCCTGAGTCTTGAATCAGGTTCAGGGCTGATGCCTCTTGAAGCTGTATAGATCTTATTGCTTTGCAAGGGCGCTTTCTTGGTTTTAATGTCTGTCTCTTAGTCCCGGAGGTACTTGCCTTGGGGGGCAGGGTACCTATAACCGTAGGAGCCAGAGAAAGTGCAAGATTCATGTCAGATTCCTGGTGATCTGGAGTTTTAAGAATAGAACCTCTGTGTTGCATACTCAAAGGCAGGGAACTGGCAGCTTTGAAAGAATCTGCCATTAGTTTGGATTGGGGTTGATCCACGTTTGATAGTTGCCAAGGGCTAGTGTCTTGAGGGAAATCAAAGACTATCCCTTTTCCTTTGCTTGTGTCCGAAGTGATTATCACTGGTGCTTCAAGTCTTAGAATAGTTTTCTGCAGGTATGAATCTTTTTCAACTTCCTTTAAGGAAGCTTTGATTCTTTCTTCTCTGATGACTCTTTCAGATCCATTGGCTGTCTTTAAATATAATCTCATCTCTTCTAATACTTCCTCTGCTATTTTAGGCCTGCCAGTAAGAGGGTCCACTCCAGCAAGGGAATCTTTTAATACCCCACTTAAAGGATCAGAAGGAGAGAAGCCTTGACGAATTGGGTAAGAGGAGCTTGATGATCTAGATTCAACAGAAGAGGATTTCATTCGAGAGTCTTCATGAGTCTTTCCTTCTGACTGAAGTTTGACAAAAGGACAGTCTTCTTGAGAGTGAGTTAAACGCTGGCAGCTATAGCATCTCATCTGCAGTCTTTCGAAGTCATAAAGGATGGAGACTATTTCTCCAGAAGGCAAAGCCACTTTCTTGAAGCGTCTAACCGGTTTGTTTACATCAAATATGACCCTTGCCCTCACATAATCATTGACTTGGGATTTGGACGGATCAAAGGCTAACTCTTTCACTTCACCAGCAAATTCAGCCAAGTCAAGAATAGCTCTCTCTGTTCTGTGGTTCACTGGGATATTCCTAAGCTGAACCCAGACCGAGAAGTGTTGAAGGAAGTCAGGGGGGGGGTTTTCTTGCCACCTTTCCATTACCATTGGCCAATAATTAAAAGTGTGGACTCCTTTCTCCAGAATAGCTTCAAGATCCTGTTCATATTTGAAAATGAATTGGAATCTTTCTTGGCTTAAGGCTATACCTTTGACTCTGTCATATAGTTGCCATTTCCTTGGCATTGTTCTGATCATAGTTGCCATGTTTTGTGCCTTCGGATTGAGTAAGCGACCAAGAACACTTAAGTAGTTACCTTCATTCGAGTAGTATTCTGGTTGGTTTGGGAAGGAGTAGGGCTCTTCTTCTTCTTCCAGAGTAAGGCCAGAGAGGACCTTGTTGAGATGAGAAGCCATGATACTATGTTCTTTTCTTCACAGATAATCGACGTTCTTGAGATGACAATAAGATGAACAGATTTCTATCACAAATGGTAGATGAACAGGAATGTTACAGTAATTATGAAACTAGGAGGATCTTGACCACTTATCTAAGCCAAATACTCTGTTCAACAAGGAAAGTGAAGCCTCCAAAGCAGACAGAGGGTCCTAAGCCTTTTTTGGAATATTCTCCTATTTAAACAAACAACAAACATCTTAATAATTTTTGGTGCATATATACTCTCTTTTTTTATGAATAGATTTTTTTATGAATAGATTTTTTAAAGCTTTTGGTGCATATATACTCTCTTTTTTTATGAATAGATTTTTTAAAGCTTTTTCTTTTATTTCAAAAAAAAATATTTTTTAATCTTTTGTGAATAAATAATTATAAACCATAGATTTCAAAAAGATTAGTTAAAAAATTTATATTTACTGGATTGGTATTATGAGAAAATGTTTAATTTTCTAAAAAAATTGTACTTTTATAGCTTAGTATTAATGTTTTAAAATTTTTTAAAGAAATTCTATAAGTTCTATTATTTAAAACAGGAGCAAATAAATCTGTCACAATTATATTAATTTCTCTTTTTTAATAATTATAATACATATTCCATGTTTTACTCACTTAAAGTTTAAAGTTTTTGTAGGTTGATTAATAAAATATAATTTATATTTAATTTATCTGTATTTTAAAAAAAAAACAAAACGACATAGTGCAAGAATATATTACAAAATATAATTCAAAATTATGACCATATCACTTAAAATTTTACGTATTATTACATAAATTTTCAAATTTAATTATGAAATTTACTAACAAAAATTAAATATGTAAATACCAACGTAAAAATGTAATGAAATAATAGAAAATATATAATTTTATTATGTAAAACATAACAAATATAATATTTTTTATTCTATAAATAATTTATAGATATTTAAAAATATATGTTAGATTAACTTATTAGTTAAGATAACTAATATCTAATCATCTCAATTTTATAAATATATTTAAAATTTAAAACCTATCATTCGTATTATTTCAAATATTAATAACTTTTAAATTATTTATTTAAAATTTATTATGTTATATATTATATTCAATTTTTTAAAAATATATTTTCTTAGAAAAACTAGAAAATAAGTTTTCTAAATTAAAATTAAATACAAAATGAATTTTCTAATTTATACAAGAAAATCTTGAGTAGATTCTGGTAAAGATTATTACGAGATTATGGGTGTATATTTAAATATACTAATGTGATCTTTTTGTTTAAATAAAATGTCGAAGATATTAATATTTGTTAATGGCATAGCATATAATATATTACAAATCAAAAGTTTCTTTTAATAAAAATGTTCCTTTTAATATATTATTTAATATATTAAAAGATATCATTAACTATAACTAACTTAACCAATCAACAATTATTATATAAAGTATGAATAGTTTATAATTTAACTGTGCATTGAAATATGAAAACATGAACCAAAAAGTCTCTACAAATTCACTTAATATGAAACATAGAGTATCTAGACAATTTTATAATGTGAACTTTATTATGTGTTCAAGAATTAGTTTTGATCGAATAGTAAACAAATTTACATGTAAATCATTGCATTGGAATTTAACTTCACATAGCTATAGCTACGTTTCATTCTTCACACTATAACTATTGATAATAGATTATATTTTGTCATTCAAATGTAAAAAAAAAGTGTTATCGAACTTTGTTAAGTCATTTATATTATTTATAATTATGCAAATTTTACAAAAAAATATATAATAATAATATGATGTAGACATATAATAATAAATAGAATTGATGATTCGTCTTTGTACAAAAAGAAGGGAGAGGTATGGAGAAATGGCAAAACCGTGAATCGAAAGAGCAAAGTACAATTTATTCTAATTCTGGAATTAATGCAATTTCGGTGCCCTCTCTCTTACCAACTATGAGTGGTCTCTCTGCCACCTCATTTCAATTGATTGCATTTCCATTTTATTTTATTTTATTTTATTTTTTGTGTATGTTTCTCAATTATTATTGCCTTTTTCTGGTATGCTATTTTTTTGTATGTTTTGCAATAAAGATGCTAATTTTTTTTTTCTTTCTATGACAGATGATTTGATACCATATTCATTTTCTATCTTCCACCAGAAGCAAAAATCAATGGTAGAACTTGATTGCAATCTATAAATGAAATATAATTAGTTTTGTATTTTTTATCTACTGTTTAATTTTTTGATGTGATAATCATTTGCTAATTGTTTTGTTTTAATGGATTGCTAAATGTAATCAGCACTTATCAAGAACACATAAATTTTTTGAACTTTTTAAAAAACGTTTGGGAGTTGCACTTTGTTAGAATGACTAAAGTCTGGTTGAGGCTCAATTCAAACAAATTGATCTAATCAAATTACATATTAGATTGTATAGTATGTGTAATAATAATAATAATACCACACAAAATTATATATATATATATATACATATGCTTTTATTGATCTGACATATGCATTTTTTTGGTTGTGAAACAAGTTTTCATGCTGAATCAAATATAACCATTTGAGAAGATTTAGTATTTTAATTTTCTTCCACATATAGCTTTGCAGTGAGACCCTGATGGGTCGAATCAGAAATCTTATCACCTTTGTTTTTTGCTCGTTGGAATTTAAAGGGTGAATGATAGTATATTGGTAACCAGAAAACAAAAATTGAATTTATAAAATATCTATAGGATATAAAATCTGTATGTTTTTTGAAATGGATAACATCTGTATGTTACTTACAATTATAATGAAAAGAGTAGTATATGCGTATTAAAACTAGTTAACGTAACCACCACTTATGTGTCTGTTGTAATACATACATTTTGATTAATTTTGCATTGAATTTGATTTTTTAAAGATAATAGTAGTAGTATAATGTATGGTTTTGAAAGATGAACATGCACATGGTCAGTTTATACGGTCGGTATCATAATTATCATGATTATTTAGCTTAAATTGAGGTGGTGTATAAAATATTCGTGATCAATAACATATGTTACTAACTTGTATACCTTTATTTTTCAGAAAAAGGATATAATTAATGAGTAGTAAGGAAATAAAATAAATATAATTACCCATACTAGACATACAATTTTCAACGTAAAGATATGTTTATATTTTATGTGGCTTATATATCTTACTATTTATGAAATTAAATTTATGTAAAGTTAATGTTTGTAATATAGAAGACAATATTACAATGGATTGGTTCTGTTAACAATAATAAAATATAAATGTATTGATAACTCTTATTCCTTAATTTATTGATTTAATATGGTTAGTCTATATTTTATTATATTCATTAATTAATATAGTATAAAATATATATAATAGTTTATTTACTATGATATATATATATATATATCTATTATTGAATCCATAGTAAAAAAATTCTAAATATAGATTAGTTTAATCAATTTTCTTTCTCATAAAAAATGATATAATTGACTTGATACAACTTTAGTTGGTTTTGGAATTATATTTTGTAATATAAATCATAAGAAATTGCATATGATATTCGCATAGATAACAAACTTTGATGCTTCTCATCAGACGATATTTATGTTTTATTAAAATATTTCATTGGAACTTAGAGTTGAATCTAATGATCTCATCTTCTGCGAGAATGGGTCAAATTCTAAGGTAGATCTAGTTCTTGTACGCAAGATGTTTATGCCCTTCGTTGATCTTCATCGCTAGAATTAAAAACTCTTATGACATCTTTTTTTTTCCCCCATCAAAACGAAGTTATACACAGTTCAAAATACCAACAACAATAAAACAGAGCAAAAGAAAACAGAGTTTTAAACCAAAACCATTCTCACAATTTTTCTCTACAAATAGGAAGAACTAGAAGGAAAGGTTAGTCATTAGCTAAGGACAAAGATAGTCATTGAGGAGCGTCTCTTGATATATAGGAATGTATACTACCATCTTTAGTCACGCTTCTAGCCAAGAGGAATGCAGGGATATTCCTAAATCTGGGTTCATAAATCAGAGACCACTCTGGGAAACATAGTAGAATGCTGTGAAGAAGAGATCTTCTAGCTTCTGAGAATCCCAATCACCTGTTCTTGAATCTATAAGACTGGCCACCTTGAGGTTGACATCAAATTTATCCTGTTTGAATAAAGGATTTCTTCTTCCTTCTGTACCCAGCCATGAACCTGTCCACACATATATTGAAGTTCCATTCCCCACTTTTCTATGCATTCCTTGTTCAATTAACTCCCTACCAAAAAGTATACTCCTCCACACATAGGTGGGCTTTGAACCTAGTGATGCTTGAAGAAAATCCTGATCAGGGAAGTATCTATCTTTGAGAAATCGAGCACAGAGAGAATTTTCTTGCTGAAGGAAACGCCAGGCTTGTTTACCTAATAAAGCCTGGTTAAAAATTTGGATATCTTTAAAGTTTAGCCCACCAAGGTTTTTAGGTAAAATCAATTTGTCCCATGCCAGCCAGTGTATTTTCCTTGCACCCTCTTGAGAATTCCACCAGAAAGCTGCCATAACTGAAACTAGGCTCTTTCAAGTTCCTTTTGGTAGTCTATAGCAAGTCATGGCATAAACAGGTAGGACCAGTGCAACTGCTTTAAGAAAAATTTCTTTCCCCTCTTGTGATAGATACCTATTGTTCCACCTTGATAATCTTGCTTTCAATCTGTCTCTGATGAAATCCAGCATTCTAATCTTAGAACCCGTCATTGCTTCAGGCAGACCTAAATATGTGATGGTGCCTCCTTCCTGTTGAATAGTTGTTATCCTTTTGATCTCCACTTTTATATCTTCTAGTACTCTTTTACCAAAGGATATCGAGGACTTTTGATAGTTAATCTCATGACCTGCTGCAAGACTATAAGCCTGTAAAATGGATTTGATAACCATTGCTTGCTCTCTATTGTTTTGAAAAATTAGCAGAGTATCATCTACAAATAACATATGGTGGATTTGAGGACCTTGAGGAGAGAATTGCATCCATGTATTTCATTCCTTGCAGCTGTTGAATTCAGAACATGGGTAAGACCCTCAGAACAAAAAATTACAAAGAGGAGAGGAGACATAGGGTCACCTTGTCTCAGATCTTTCTTTGGCTTAATCATCCCATAGGGGTAGTTGTTAACCAAAACAGAGTAGGTTACAGACTGAACACAAAACATAATCCAGGAGATCCACTTAGAATGAAACCCAAAGGCATATAATATCTTCTCTAAAAAATCCCATTCTAACCTATCATACGCCTTGGATATATCTGACTTGATGACCATAAATGATTCCGAGATAAGAGGATGGGTATTCAGGTTATGCACCACTTCATTAGCTATGATAATATTGTCAGAGATTAGCCTATTCTTGACAAAAGCAGATTGGTTATGGGAGATAGTATCATTTAACCAGGGTTGCAACCTTTTAGATAGGATCTTGGAAATCACCTTATACATAACTGAACAAAGGCTAATTGGTCTTAAATTACTCATGGATTCTGGATTAGGCACTTTTGGTATCAGGCATATGTGGGTATAATCCAATCAACAGGAAAATAACATGTTTCAAAAAATGCCTTAACCTCTGACCTTAATTGTTGTTCCACCAAATCCCAGTATGCTTGGAAAAAATATTCTGTGAGACCAGCAGGACTTGGTGCACTTATTGGATTAATCGAGAAAAGGGCTTCTTTTATTTCCTGATCATAATCTGGTTTGATTAAGCTCTGATTCATTCTATCAGTGACTCTTGGTTGAAAACCTGTTAGAAACTCATCAATATGGACAGGGTTACTTGAAGAGAACAAATCTTCAAAGTAAGCACACGCCACATTTCCCTTTGAAGCTTCATTTCTTACTTTGTTCCCATTCATATCTAAGAGATGTTCAATAAATTGGTTAGATCTGGATGCTTTAACAGAGTTGTGGAAGAACTTGGAATTGTAGTCACCCTCTTTTAACCATTGGATTCTGGATTTTCGCTGCCAAAACTCTTCTTCCTCTATGTATGATTTGATCAGATCTTTTTTGAGGATATACAATTTCTGGGTTGATGGGAAAGAAGCATATTGTTCCTGTTCTAATGATTTTTGTAGCTTGGTAATCTTATATGCTGAATTCCAACTACTTGCCTTTTTCCACTTGCTCATCTTGCGCTTGGCCTCCCTAATATTGTCCATTAATGTAATCCCTGGCAATTGGTTCTGGGGATGCCAAATCTTAGCTATGACACATCTAATTTCTGGTTTCCTTATTAATCTTTTATCAAACCTATATTGACCTTTAAACCTTTCTTTTGTTTCAAAGATGTTGAGAAGTACAAGTCTATGATTTGAACCTCTCTTATCTAAAAAATTCTGGTTTGAAGCAGGAAATTAATGAAACCAATCTGCATTCACAAAGTACCTGTCTAATTTGCTATGAACCCAAAAGTCTTCCCTTTTGCCACTCCATGTAAACGCATTGCCATGAGAAGGTAGTTCTGTTACCTTGCAGCAGTTTAGCATATCTATGAATGGTAGGAAGAAAGCATCATCTCTCATAATTCCTCCTACTCTTTCATCATTGGACCTAACATCATTGAAATCATCGAGGAGGCACCAAGGACCTGTTTTGATAGTACTTAATCTAGAAAGTCTTTCCCAGAGCCAAAACCTTTTTATTCCATATGGATCACCATAGATACAAGACACAAATAGGGTAACGTCTCCCCATAAGATTTTTAAATCTATCAAAAAAATTTCTGCCAAAAGGATTTCCACTTTAACATTAGATTTCCAAAATACTGCTAGACCCCCACTTTTATCTAATGGGTCTACAGTGTAACAAAAATTATAACCGAGACTGCATCTAAGGTCTTCTATTTTATCCTTGGAGCTCTTAGTCTCCATCAAAAACAGGAGCTCAGGGAAGTAAAATTTCCTAAACTCCCTAAGCCTAGGAATTTTCAAGTCATGAGATTTACCCAAGCCTTGACAATTCCAACTGATAATGCTTATGGCTTCGGGCCAGGCCTCTCTAGTGAGGCTGGCCCTTTCAATTTTCTGTTCTGCTCCTTCAGAATTTCTTCAGCAGAAGCATGTGCTTTCCTCTTCTTCCTTTGTCTTCCTTTTAACTTAAACTTCCATTTCCACGTCCTCATGAGATGAATGAATTTTAGTGATAACAGGTTCTCTGTTGAGTTTAGAAGGTCTTTCCTTCTGTAAGTTCTTTTCTTTTTAGTCCCGGAAGGGCATGATTCCATTGAATCAAAGCTTAACATTGTAGGACAATGAAGGAAAGACACATGACGTTGAGGTTTGGAGCCTTGACATGAATACTGATAGGGCACCATGCTTAGATTTTGCTCTTGCTGGTTATAACCTGATTTGATAGCAGCCGACATAAGCTTTGTTTCTGGAGGATGAGAGAGGACTTGAAAGTGACTGTCAGATTGATATCTGAAGTCAAAAACTGGACCTTTACCCTTATTCAGGTTTGTTGAAATAATAAGGGCGGGTTCCAGAATGAGAGAATTCCTATGAGTAATAGGATTTAATACAGCTTCTTTTACTGATGACTTAACTTTCTCCTCTCTGATAATTCTTTCAGAACCAGTAGCAACCATAAGATAACGTCTCATCTCTTCTAGAACTTCAGGAGCTATCCTGGGCCGACCAGCCAGAGAATTAACATCTACTTGATCTTCAGATAGAACACCAAATAATGGATCAGAAGGTTAAAGCATTGTATCATTCTCACGTTCCTTTGTGTAATTCCCTTCACCTGAACTATCTTTTGAGTTGCTTTGTGATTGTTTTCTAAGCCATGAACAGTTTGGTTGATCATGAGTTAGTCTTTGGCAGGAGTAGCATCTCTTCTGAACCTTTTCAAAGTCATATAGAATCTTCGTTTCGTCACCTGAAGGAGTGAATACTGTCTTATATCTTCTCAAAGGTTTACTTACATCCAACCTTACTTTAACTCTAACATAATCATGTGGCTGTGATTTTTCGGGATCAAATAGAACTTATTTAACTTCACCAGCAAACTCCCCAAGCCAAATGATTGATCTTTCAGTATAGTGGTTAACAGTGATATTTCGGATTCTTATCCAAGCTTCAATGAACTGGAGATAAGATGGAGGGGGATTCTCCACCCATCTTTCAATGGCTAAACTCCATTGGTTGAAGGTTTGAGCTCCTTTATTGAGTACCATGATGAGATCATGGCTCATACTTGAAAATGAACTGAAACATGTCTTTCGATAACGCAATACCTTGAACCCTCTCATATAGCTGCCACTTCCTAGGCATGAACTCTTATGACATCTCTAAAGGACATTTTATAATTATAAATTTTTAAAAAATATTTTAAAAGACATTTCAAAACTTAATTTTGAAGTATTACTTTCTTATACTTCAAATATGAAAAGAACAATTCAAATTTGAAGTGTTTACTTTCTCACACTTCAAAATTGAAATATCACATTTTTATTACATTTTTATCCCTAGATTTATTTATTTAATGTCTTTAGGTTGTATAATTATTATTTTATTATCAACACTTTTATGATTTATTTTAAATGTATACTAATTTATGCATTTGTATTTAAAAATATATACATTAAAGTTATAATATTAAAATATGAGAAATATCACATACTATTAAATATATTTAAAAACATCAAAAAAATAATACAAAAATTACATAACACACGAATTTTACACAATAAAAATATCACAACAATATAATTAATACCCACTTAAATTTGATCTACTACCTCCAAAATCATCAAAATATTTCCGGGAAAAGGTTGGTGTAAACGAAGCTTGAAGTTGCTTTTGAATTTTTTTTGTATAATTCTTGCTTGCTCATATCGAATAAACTCACGAGTATTACTATCACTGATAGAGTCTAAATTTGTGAACAATATTTTATTTTCCGCTTTTATTTCTCTTAACGCTAATTTTTTGCTTTATTTTGCAAACATAATTGAGTTAATTCATAGTTCTTGTTCCTAGTTTTTGCACTTTATTTTAAGAAGTCAAGGATTTTTTCATTTGATGAGACCAAAATTTCAACACTCAAATGATTACCTTCAAGGATCTTTCTTTTGATTTTACGTTTTTCGATCCAATCAGACGTTGTGATGAATTTGATCCTGGAGATGAAGACAATCTTGGATGGTATGCCCAATGATGCCACTGATGAATACATCAAGATAGGAGAATCTAGGGCTATTGAATGCATGAAGAGATTTTGTCGTGCCATTGTATAATTGTTCTCAGAGTAGTATCTAAGGTCACCTACTTCATAGGATGTTTCCGGACTTCTCAATATTGGTCAGCAACGTGGATTTCCTTGAATGTTGGGTAATTTAGATTGTATGCACTAGAAGCGACGACCGCGGTCAAAAACTCGCATTGACACCCCTAATAAGATCCATGTAATAGTCTTAACATATCTTTCAGCCTCCAGATTTGACGGCTTTTGAGATAATAAATAGTGAATATTAGCATACACATTATCCATCGGGAACTGAGATTGCAGTCAGAGTCGTGCTAACATAAAAACATTCCATAAACGATTTAAAAAATGTCCCAATTCATACAATAACAAAACTAGTCATATATGAATAAACGCAAACCAAATTATAGTTCTGATGCATAATTCTTTTTTACTTTTCTACGAAATCGTATACCAAACTTTCATAATGAAGATATTTTTCTATTTTTTTGTTCACATTGTTAGTGTCTTCATTGTTTTGTGACTTATGTCATGCAAATATACAATCATCAATTAAAATTTTGAAATATTTTACAACTTTTATTCGCTAAATCAAATAACTGAAAAATGGATTTTATGTGTTAGCTTAAAAGAATTCCAGAAGGAAAGTTTGGTATTTGTGTCAATGGTTAATGGTTGTACTAGATTTTTTGATTTTGTACTTTGTAAACTTTTTATAATATAATATATTTGGTTATGAAAACACTGATCTACCTTAGTAATAATAATTTGTGATAAGTAAATTGATTTTTTGCAGCAAAATTCTTAACTTAAGCTTCTAGATGAAAATTTGCAAAGAGGAAGTGAAAAACGTGAAAAGGAAGAAGAAAGAGACAGAACATCGATTTTCTATTGATTAAAATTATATTTAAGTTTTTAAATGGTCATTTAAGTATGATTACCTATCATAAAAATCATTAGTTCCCCATATTAGATAACTATATCTAGATAGGCATGGTATATTGCATTTCATATATATAAATTTACCATAAATTTTTGGTTTCATAGGATGTCCATCCTCCTTAAAATTAACATACCAAAAAAAGTTTCTATTTTTTTTTGTCAACACAAATTTTTTTTCTATTATGATGCCTAAACTCTTGTTTCTTAATTTAATATTATGACACGGACTTATGAACTGTAGATAATGCCCAACACTAAAAAAATGGAAGGCACAAAAACAGTGCATGTTGTATTGTTTCAGTTTCTATTCCACATCGAGCACAAGGAAAGTGATAACTACAAGATTGCTATGTTAACTACAAAATTAAATTTTAAATCTATAATAAGCTTTGTGATAAGTGAAATCGACAAATCACACAAATCACAATGATACTACATAAAGATTGCTGTAAGATTGTATAATAAAATTTATGATTAAATTTGTTTTTTTTTTTTATAAAGGGATCAAATTTGTTAATATCAAAATATAATTGCTATTTTGAAATGTACAATTACAAATGAAAATATGTTATGGTTATTTACGTAACGACTAAAGTATTTTAAATACATTCTATGTTAACCTATTATGGTGGATAATACTAAAGCGTTTTCTACAGCGCTATGCATTAGATTTTTTTGTCATCTGATAATAATAATAAGAAATAGTTTGAAAAAACCAGAAAAAGCCCGCCAGCCCAAACCAGCTTGATGAGCCCAAACGCAGGAGGATGAAAAACCGAAGGGCAACAAAAAAACAGAAAAAACATACCAAAACAGAGCAAACATAGTATACCAAAACAGACTCAAACCTAAACAGAGGCATTGGACTTTTCAGAAAGAAATAAGTGATCTAGCCAACTGGGATGACCTGCTGCTATGTAGGATCTCCAAAGGCCATACTTTATCACTCTTTCTGCAATGAAACGAGCTCCTCTATTGGCTTGAGGGTCTTCTATGCTTAATCTCCAATCAAGAATGCCCGAGAGTTCTTTAACAATTTCTTGTGCCTGGAAAAGGAAGAGAGGCCAAGCAGGAGGGTTGAGTATTGCTCCCAAGAAATCTGCAGCTTCACAGGCAACTATTACTTTGTTTAACTTCAAATGTTTAAGGCTTTGAATTTCCCACAAGATCAAGTCCAGCTTTAACTGGTCAAGGGATAACATTCCAACAAAAGCACAACGGCTATAAATTGTTACTTGACCTTCTGCATCTCTAATTACTAAGGTTCCTCCCCCTCTGTTTGTCTTTTCATTCCAAGCCCAAGCTATGTTCATTTTTAATCATGGGTCCGGGGGGAGTTTCCACTTCCTAGAACTTTGATTGTGTGATCTAGCTGTTTCTTCACTCAATTCATCTTCACTTAATTGCGCTTGATTTCATAATTTAGCTTCTTCTCTTGCTTTTTTGACTATTTCCTCAGCTCAGAACACTTCACCTTCAAAGAGAATAGCATTCATGTTCTTCCATATATACCACAGAATCCAAGGAAAACATATGGTATTTTGGCTATCTAATCCAGTCTTCTTTAGACTCTTTAACATGAAATCCATGCTGGCATGAATGGAGACAGTGTCCGCTATGCATTAGATCATATAACATTTTTCAGCTATTATTAACAGATTTCTTCTTTTGTAGTGCGACGGATTCAAAATTCATCATCCTATGTTTGTGTGTAGTACCACCAATTCTTTTTCTTACAGGATTTTCAATTGATCAATGTATTTACGGGATTCTTATTGGCCTAGATTTTTCTTACCGTTTTTTCTACTTAGTAACGCCAATAACACATTTAACTCCAAGCACATAACCTAATAAATAATAGACTTATAACATATAATTGTGTAGCATTGAAAAAAACATATATTTATAATATAAAAAATAATTATGTAAAGATTGAGTAGAAATTTAAAAATGAACATCAAGTAGATTTATCTTATAGTGATAATTTTTTCATCTAATTGCATTTTGTTACTAAAAATAAAAGAGAAAATTTGGAAGCTACCAGTGTATAAATTTAATTTCATCTATGATGTAATTTTATTAATATTAAAACATTTAGTGTCTCAACAATTATTTATATAAATAATTTAGATATTATATATATAAAATGATTTTATTTATTTACCTTTATAATTTATTTGGCTTTTAATTGTTAACTTTAATAATTTGAATAAAAACTAATTAAAAAATATTTTTAATATATTATTGATACTTATTTTGTCGAAATATATTATTGATATTTTAAAATTAATAAAGTACAGTGAAATCAATATTAGTAAATATAGATAATATATTATTTCAAAAGTTAAAAAATTCTTACATGAATTTTACTTATTCTCTTAACAAAAAAAATTACTTATTCAGTTTGTTAATATTTTAATAGTATTACATATATGGACTTTTTCCGAGTACGTAGATCCTTAGAGCATCTCCATCAATGAATTTTAAGGGTTTCTTAAGAATAAAATATAATAAATTTTAAGAAACTTGGAGAGAAAAAGTTCTTAATGGAGATGTTTAAGGATTGAATTTTAAGAGTTTCTTGACACGTGGACCATTTTCATTGGTTCAAATATAATTTTGATTAAAAATATAAACAGAAATTAAAATTAAAATATAAATGATATTATTTTTAATGGATATAAACTTTTATAGAGTTATGAACTAATGGAGATGGTCTTATTGCTATACTTGTGTGCCTTTCAATCTTATCATGCAAGTGATATTTAAAGTATATATATAAATAACGGGATTTGGAGATAAAAAGACGTTTTATGATTGGTGATGTTTTAATACCTGATGAAGTAAAATATTGTATTTTAACTTTCACTATTTTAAAATATAGACTATATTTAGCTAATTTATTTTATAGAACTAAGAAAGTTGATTAGATTTGAATAGATGTTGAATATGTTGTTTATAAATTATTTTTTCAACTTAATCAACTATAGTTATAGATATTTTTATAAATCTTTGTTCAAAAATGTGTGATTTTTTACATATTGCTTTATTTCAAAACATAATGAATAATAGATTGGCGATTTAAAAATTTTAAATGATATATATATATATATATATAATATAAAAATGGAATACCATTATAACGAAGATATAATTTATTTTATTTAATATTTTTTGGTAAGGAGAATGGGGAAAAACCCCTAAGCATTAAAGAGTAAATGTAATTACAAATGGATCGCAAATGTGTAGTATCAGCTAAATCATTATAAAAAATTAATGAAATATACTTGTGAATCGAATCAAAAGAATGAAATTCTAATGATAAAAAAAGTAAGCAAAGCTAGCCATCCGTGCTTAAGAAACCAACCACACGCTGAGTCAACTTCACAAATCACTACAAAAAAAGTGTGTTTCGCAACATTAATAATTAATAATGTATCATAAAATTAATAAAATTAAATGATATAATATAAAATCATTTATTCATAATTGATATCAAATAGCATCATAGATTAATAACTGATACAAAATATAAGATTTTACACCATTTAGAAAGTGCTATTATTATTAAACTATTAGCATCATTTCAAATATCATTCACTTCATTTTAGAATAACCAACACAAATTAGTATTGTTTTATATCAATCTTAAAAAATTCATACAAAATTTTAATTTACATCACTTAATAATTAATAATTGACGTATTTACTAATTTAATTAACATCGTTTTAACATAATTGTTTTTCTGATATTTTTCATATATGCCTCTGGTTACAATAGCTCATAAATAAGTAGAGTACAACATAACATAGAAAATTTTAATGTTATCCTAACCATTAAGTTGTATTATCTAAATGATATTGAAAAACTCTTGAATAGTTAGAGGCTTCAACCAAAGTCTCCTTTTCTTCGTTTATGCATTTAGCCACTTTTAAACAGAGTACCTCTCTTGATTTTTTGAGTATCTCTGGTTTTCTTTCTCATATTTACTAATTGTAGTGCAAGCACATCAATTATCTTTTTCGTTGCTATTACAACTACTACTATGACGGGGGTAGATTTCTATTATGATTAATCGAAGATTGTTTACTAAACGAGTTCGAATTACATGCATGACTCTCTATTTGGATATTTAATCGACTAATATGCTTGATCCTAGGGTACTAGATGCGATCAATGCTTCTTCTAATATACAACTACGAGAATCCTTACTACGAACTTACCTTTATGGGTGGAAAGCATAAAACACTCTTAAAGTTGCATAAATCAAGGTCGTGAAGATAATATCTGGCGTGACAGAACCTAGCAATACGGCGATGAAAGGAGATCACTCTTTTACAAAGATAAAAGAAGCACATACTAACTATACATACTAAGCACAAGTGTATCTTTGATTCTTGAAGTCATTTAATATCATTATATGTATCACAAAACTAAATAATATAAAATCAAATATTAACATGTGACACTAAATATATACTTTTACATCAGTGTTAATATTGGAGTTGATTATATCACTTCACAATAAACTAATCTAAATTAACGAAAATTTATATCATTTCAAAAATTTGACACATAATTTGCTTCACTTTAAGTAAATAATATAAATTATAAATATTGTATCAATTAAATAATTTATTTATATACAAAACTTTTACCATCAATTAAAAATATGTGTCCATACTAATTTTTTTAGTATAACTAAAAAAGCAATGTTTGACATATACACATTATTAAAAAATAATTATTTTGCACCAATTATTGATATATATATATATATATAAAATAGTTTTA
>OVBE01006803.1:0-19299 GCA_900406425.1 Iberis pinnata | reverse complement strand
TTAATTTTTTAATCTTAAGGACCATTTTTGGGTCCTTGCAATAATCATGCTCTTAGACCGGGTCCAATGCGGGTCCTTAACGCGACTCTTAACAAAATAATAATAAAAAGTGCAATTGAAGAATAGTCGATCCCTTGTTTGGGGATTTTACAACCCGATCAGGACCGCCATGTGTCTGTCATGATTAGTTGTTTTTTTTCAATTATCGGCTTTTTTTTTTTTTTTGTAGGGCTGAGCTTTCAGGTGTTCAGTTCAGTTTCGGTTCTTCGTATCATAAATTCTAATATCAAATCGATACTTTTCTAATATTTGGTTCGTTTCCGGTTTGGTTCTTGTCGATTCCGGGTATTTCAAAACAGAAATACCAAAAAAATACCCGAAAATACAAAAAATACCCGAGAAAAAAATACGCGAAATAGTTTAAAACTAAATTACACAAAAAAATACCCGGAAATAAAAAAATTACGCAAAGAAAAAGAAAAAATTGCGAAGAAAAACTAAAATATCTGAAATATATAATATGTATATATATATGTTCAAATATTTCAATTAAAAAATTTATGTTCAAATATTAATGGAATAATTTGTTAGTTTCATAAAATTTATGTTCAAATATCTCAATTAAAAAAATAATTTTTAATTCTTAAGAATTATATTAGTGGTACTATCATTGAAAACACTAAATTTAGAAAGATCTTTAGTTTTTTGAAAATTGCTAAATATTAATTAAAATAATCATTAGAATTTTTAATAAGATTCTAGCATTGGATATGCTGATAGAGATGGTCTAGAATTGACAATTACTTTTCGCAATTTTGTTTCTTTTTATAAGATTGGTATTATAGTATTAGTTGTAATGTGTATTTGGCTATCTAGGTTTGTACTTTGTACAACACAAAATGGTTAAAGAAGACAGAAACATAAACTAATAAGTAAAAGACAAAACACAATTAAAAAAATGGAAAAAAACCTTTAAAATATTCAAAGTTTTCAGCTTTTGTCCGTTTAATATCCGGACTTGTTTGGTTGCCATTTTAATACTCAGGTTTTTTTCGTTGCCATTTTAAATCCCAAACAATTTTAAATCGCAATTTTCTCTAAATTTTGTTAGTCAATTATACACTTCTGTTAGTCAACGTTTCAAAAAAAAAAAAATAATAACTAACGTGCTCTCTCTCTACTGTTCACTTTCTTCTCCTTCTCTTCTTTCTTCTTTCTCTATAAATCTAGCAAAATAAATCTAGAAAAGAGATAAACTTTTCTATAAAATGAATAAATCCCAACAAACTTAACCAATGAATCTAGCAAAAGAAATAAATTTATCTATCAAGATTTGAATCAACATAATCCAATTTTGATTTCTCAAAAAAAAAAAAAACTGATTTTTTTCATGATAAGACTTATAAAATCTCCAATTCTTTATATGTTATTGTATAAGAACAACAATTAAAGCTTTCTATTTTCGAGTATTGTTTATATGTGATTAGATATATTATCCATTGAAGATGAAAGAATAGGCGGCCATTGAAGATGAAGGAGTAGGCGATGGAGATAGATAGGGTTAGAGAAAAGATTTTTTTTTTTTTTTTTACAGAAACGTTGACTAACAAAAGTGTATAGTTGACTAACAGAATTTAGAAAAAATTTCAATTTTGAATTGTTTGGAATTTAAATTGGCAACAAAAAAAACATGAGTATTAAAATGGCAACCAAACAAGTTTGGGTATTAAACTGGCAAAAGTTAAAGACTTGGGGTATTTTTAAGGTTTTTTCCCTTAAAAAAACCAAATTAAAATATTAATGACGCAATGAAAACATCCATTGATTGATCCAAAGATCGTACAAGCTACAGAAACCTAGAAGAAGAAGAAAAACAACAATTATAACATAGATTAATAGAAAATATCTGAATTAAGTAGAGTTTAATCACAATCCACCATTAGAGAGTTGTTGTTGTTGTAATTATTGTTGGTGATTGTTTCTTAGCATTGTTCTTGTTATTATGCATCCAAACTTTAAAGACTTGTCTTTTAACTCCAATCTCATTACAGAATCTTTTAAGCTCTTCTTCATCTTGTTTGTTCATTCTCCATCCTAGCTTCTCCGCAAACTCCATCATCTTCTCCTTTTGCTCCGTCGTGAACTTTGTCCTAAATCGTTTCTTAGACAACATTGAAAACGACACCGTACCATGATCTCCACTTGATTGTCCGTACATATTCAGATCTTCACTTGACGACTCTCCTCCTCCGCCGTAAGCGACGCTCATCGGCGTCACTATTCCTCCTCCTCCTCCTCCTCCTCCACTAGGAGGACTCATTCCATACTTGTGATGTTGCATCGGTGTGTAATTCGGCGGCGGAGGAAGCATGAGTGGATTAAGCATCATGTTTTGCGGCGGTGGTCTTCTTCCTCCGCCGTGATGAAGACGGTGAGTTTGAGATATTAAATCAACACCGTCGATTTCTTTCCGGTGGAAATTACGGTGACAATCACAAGCAGCACATTTAAGAGCTTCAATTGTTCCTTCTTCACCACTTGGCATAAACTCGCCACAACCGTCGTAAATACTTCCGCCGACACTCGCCGCATGATTCTTCAAACATTCTCTGTACCTTACGGTGGTTTTAACTGACGGCGGAGACGACTTAGATTGATGGTGATCTAGGGTTTGAGAGTTGCAAGAGACAAGAATGTTGTTGTTGTTTTTGTTATTACCATTACAATTATCTTCATTTGTAATGTTATTAGTAACACCATTGTTGTCATTATCTCTTCTTCTCTCCGACATTTCATGGCTTCTCACATCCATTTTTTGAAGTTAAAATTCAAATTAATATCAAAACCCAAAAGAATGGTTTCAATTACAGAAATGGGTTAAACGAAAAAGATAACTTTTGGATTTAAGCTTAATAATTTTATGCCTGTAAAAAAACCCATATTAATTAATGAGATTACTACTAAGTACAAAAGAACTTAAAAGATAAGAGAGATTAAGAGACTTACAGATAAGGGCAAGTGCACAATGAAAAAGCCAATTTTTGCAAGACATTAAACTCATTAAAAGCTTAAGCTTTAAGCTTGTGAAGGGTTTAAATGGAGAGAGAGAGAAAGAGAGAGACTTGTGGGATTAATACTGTAAAAGAGGAGTTTTTAGGGTTAATTGGTTTTTAAGAATGAAAGAGAGAAGAAACCATGTTTGGTGTCTCAGTGCTTCCAACAAGCCTACTTTGAGATTTGGTTATAAGAGACAGTTTTGGTTGCTTATGGTGAGGCCATGAGAAAGAGATAAGAGATAATCCTCTCTGTGAAAGATGAGACTTAATAAGTAATACTCCCTGTTTTTAGATATTATTATTTTAGATTTTTCTTTATATTTTCTATATAAAAAAAATTAAATATTTTAAATCAATCAATATAAAAAAGATAACATTATTTTACTATTCTATTGGTCAAAAAAATCAAACTCATTAAATTTATGCATTGAAAATATAAAACGATATTTTTTGCAACATACTCTACTAGTATATATTTTAAACATAAAACAAAAAATTATAGTTAAAACAATAATATTTTTAAAATGGAAGGAGTAACATACTCTACTAGTATATATTATACCATATGTATTATGTTTATCATACTTCCTCTTTTAAGGTATTATGTGGTATATTTGGAAAGCAGGAAATGATAAGCTCTTTAGAGGGATAAACAAAGACCCATTGGAAACTGTAAGACACGTAGAAATTTAATGCCATGCTTGGTTTCGAGCAAATAAGAGACCAGAATGGAGGGTGGTAGTGCAAAACCAAGGACATAAATCTACCTCTGAGAGATGTCTGATTGATGGCTCATAGACACACAATGCACTCTTTAGTGGGTGTGGCTGGACATGGATAAATTCAAGAGGAGAAACTCAATTGCTAGGAGCAAAAAACCAACACCGGAGGTTATCACCGCTTCACTCTGAATTAGAGGCTATTTCTTGGGCAATGGAATGGATGTTACAAAAGTCAGATTGTCAAGCATTTGGAACCGATTATAAGGAGCTAATCAAGATGATACAAGATCCGGAAGCATGGCCTAACTTCTCGACTGAGTTAAACGAAGTTCAGAAGCTAAATGAGAGGTTTACTGAGTTTTCTATTTCATATGTTCCCGTGAGAGAAATGTTTTATCTGATTCATTAGCTAAGTTAGCGAGATCTTTCCATAGAGAATCGTATTACATTGGTTGCTCTATTCCGGTCTAGTTCTCCAGACCACCTCAAACTTGAGTAATAGAACAGCTGTTTTGAAAAAAAAAAAAAGCATTTTTCTCAAGTAATTTTGAACTTTTACTTCTTCTCTTTTTGGACAAATAACTTATACTTTTATTACATATTTTATTTAAATAAAAAGATAGAATAATACCCTCTCCATTTTATATTAATTATAAGTTCAGAGATTTCTTTTAAATTAAATATTTGTTTATGTTTTCATTGTTTTGAAAAAATTTTAGTTTTATCCCTAAACTTTTATCTCATTAATAACTTGAAACTAATAATATAGTAAATTAAAAAAAGGGTAAAACGTAAAATTTAATATTTTCTTAATTTCATTTTCGTTTTTATTAAATTTTTGGAATAAAAGATAGAATAATACTCCCTCTGTTTTATATTAATTATCATTTAAGAGACATTTTGTTTCAAATTAAATATCTGTTTAATTTTTAATGTAAAAACATTATAATGAAATGAGAAATATATAACTTCAATAACATATATGAAAAAATGAAAAAATGCATTCGCATAAATATGAGAAAATGCATATGCATATAGCAAGTGATCATATTTGATTTATGGTCTGATAATAAGACAACTGGTGTGATACAACCACTAGACCACTTAGTCTTTGTTAAGATTCGGATGTCTAGATAATGTTTTTTTCTTCCTTGTTTTGATGAGGTGTTTATACTATTGTAATAACATATATAGAAAGAGTACATTATATTATAGCATTAACCAATTTATCAAATTTTTAAAAATGAAAAAAAAAAAACATTAAAAAGAATGGAGGAAATACCCAAAATTATATTCCCTCCAATTCATTTATTTGCTTTTTTATAATTTATTCTAAATGTCTTTTTATGTTTGTATTGCGTTTTTTAGCTAACTAAACTATTTACTTTTTGTTAACGCGATAATACATTAAAGTTGTAAAAATACAATTAAAATTTGGGGGAAAATACAAAATTATCTTGAGTAATTCCTTGAAACACCATCAAAAGAAGTTCAAATTCCAAAAATACCACACACTCCCAAAAGTTCCAAAAATACCACACACTCTCAAATGTTTCAAAAATACCACAAACATAAAAAGTGAATTTTAAGATTTAAAATTTAAAATTTTGGGTTTGGGTTCACTAAATAGAATTTAGGGTTTAGTTTTGAAGTGGGTAGGGTTTGGTTTTGGGGTTTTTGGATTTAAATTTGACATTTTAAAGCTATTTCAAATTTTGTGGTATTTTTGGAACAAAAACATTTGTATGGTATTTTTGGAAAAAATGTGGTATTTTTGGAACTTTTGAGAGTGTGTGGTATTTTTAAAATATACTTAACTTTTTGTGGTATTTTTGAGAATGTCTCAATTATCTTTACTAGAGTTTTCTTCCCTTTATAATTATTGTTGCACGTATGTTTCAACATGTAAATCCCTTCAAGCATAATAAATACTCATTAATAGTCAACCGATGATAATAATAATTGAATAACACATAGCAATATCTGATTCAAAACATTGTAATCTGTGCCGATGGTAATCGGGTGATCTTATTACGTAATCTTCATTGTGCTACCTGTATAATCTCATCACGATATATATACTATATTTATATATATAAAGAGGTTTTTATAGATTTTTTAAATACAAATATATTACAATTACAACAACGAAAGAGCTTGAAAATGAGTACAATCAATCTACACTGTAAATTCTAACTATTAATGAGAAGGTTTTGGATATTCAGAGGTTTTGAGAATATCCGAATTTCGATCCGTAAAAAAAGTATTTGGATTTAGATCCGAGATATCGGCGAATATTCGGATCTGAAGACAACATTAAAAAACTGGATTATATATATTTTAAACTAAATTTCTTTTAAAAAAATCTGAAACTTATTTTAAAAAAA
This sequence comes from Iberis pinnata, assembly GCA_900406425.1. Classification (NCBI taxonomy): domain Eukaryota; kingdom Viridiplantae; phylum Streptophyta; class Magnoliopsida; order Brassicales; family Brassicaceae; genus Iberis; species Iberis pinnata. The sequence continues at coordinate 13,134 of OVBE01006803.1, read as the reverse complement.
CTGAAATTTATCAAAAAATAATTAATAAAATATAAAAACTAATTATAAAATTATATTTTAAATTTATTTTTGAATGAAATAACAGTATATGTATTTTAAAATAATATATATTAAAAATTTAAGTGTTTTTATTAGAATAATATAATATTTATATACAAAATACATAGAATATCATAATATAAATATTTTAAGGGACATTCTCAAAAATACCACAAAAATTAGATATTTTCCAAAAATACCGCACACTCCCAAAAGTTCCAAAAATACCACAAAAATTTTTTTTCTCAAAAATGTTTTTGTTCCAAAAAAACCACAAATTTAAATTAGCTTTAAAATTTTAAATTTAAACTTTAAACCTCCAAAACCAAACTCATCCCCTTCAAAACTAAACCCTAAACTCTAATAGTGAATCCAAACCCAAAAAAATTAAATTTTAAACCCTTAAAATTCAATTTTTATTTTTTTGATATTCTTAGAACATTTGTGAGTGTATGATATTTTTGGAACTCTTGGAAGTGTGTGGTATTTTTAAAATTTGAACTTCTTTCGATGGTATTTGAAGGAATTCCTCATATTTTTAAATATATTTAATATATATAAGTTCGGATCCGAATCCAAATATCCAGATTTAAAAGTTTTAATATCCGGACAGATCCGGATATCCTAACTTTCAAAGTGAAACTGGGCGGATCTCGGATCCCGAATAATAATTTTACTTCTATTTACTACTGACTAAGAATTAGTGATAACGTTTTTATTGATTGTTTATGGTATTTAAGTTATTTTACATTTCAAATTATTTATAAAAAATAATTTAGTTAGTTGAAAATAAGATATTCTAGATATATTTTACGATAAAATTGTAAGAAATATTTTACATATTCATTTTCTGAATATTAAAGATATTTTTATTTTTAATATACATAATTTAATTGTTAGCTAGCTTTGATCGGGTTAGATGACTTATTAAAAAAAAATTTGTCATTCCTAAAACTACTCCACCCTACTTAAACTACACCTTTTGAGATTTGAACCCATGCCAAAATTCTAGCCAAAAGACTTACCTCCCATTAAGCTACTAGAGGATCGGCAAATGACTTATTAATTTTTATATAATAAAATGTCGACCCGTATTTTTTGAGTTGAACCAATGGTCTTTCAATTTTACTTTTTGCTAAATTAAATATAATATTTAAATGTAATATGCGAGTAATCATTCGATTTCCATTTTAATAACAAAATTAGATATGTAAATAATTTTTGTATATATTATTTATGATATTTATAAAAGTGTATAATTTTATATAATAAGTAATTAAATTTGTATTTAATCAATTTATTGTTTTATATTAAGAGTATAAAATATTTTATATTTTAAGTATTATGCCCAATAAAATATATTTATTGGTTTTATTTTAAGTTGAAACAAATTTTAGTGATTTAAAATTATATTTTTTATTAGAAAAATATTATGTGTTATATTTTATTCATTTTGAATTGTATTTGATAATTATAATTATATAATTTATTTTTTATTTTCAGTGTTGTGTTTTTGAATTTGTATTTTTGATATATATATATATATATATATATATATATCCTTACACCACATAAAAATGTTTAATTTGATATTAACGATATATATATATGTTATAAAGTTTAACATTTTTAAGAAATAATGTCATCACGATATATATACAAAAAAACAAGAGGGAGTTCAAATTTTGATAGAAGGCTTTAAAGTGTGTGGGTTGCAGGAAAGGGCAGTGCAGAGAACAACCGACAAGGTCAAGTTGGAACCCCAGCCACATGCCCTGCCACATTCTGGGCCCCTTCATTATTGCTCACCCTCTCTCTTTATTCTATTTTCCACCACTTTAACCCTAATTTCTCATACACCATTTTTCTTCTTATTTATTTATTTTGCATCTTGCTTAATTTTCTTTTACCCTTTTTCAACCATATACATTAAAACTTTTTTTTTGAAATAATTAAGAAGATTACAAATCCATAGAAAAGGAAGAAAATGATATTCCATAAAATATCACTTTTCAAAATTTTACTACCAAGAAAACTATACATTCTTACATTTTTTGTTAACACAATCTTATATGTTATGGATCTTATTATTTTATATTCAAATTGAAGTAATATGATTTTTAATTTTATAGAGTATAAGAGCATGTCTATTGATGGTTCTTAAATTTTGTATTTTTAATTATTTTTTATTTACTTTATATTTAATTTTGGGTCGTCGATTTTTCTCCTATAGAATACCAACCCACATTCGATCCCCTTGTACTTTTTTTCTCATCACCACACTACATCAACTATCTAGTTACTTACAATTACACATGTACATCGAACCTTCTGTTTAATTCCACATAATCAATTGGTTTACTTAAACAAATATTATACCATCATTTAACTCATCGCGTTAAGACTAACTAAAAGATATGTGTCCTTTCTCTCTTAATTCTTAACATCATCGATTTGAAGTTAAAAAAAAATAGGGTTTGTTCAGTTTAAATTTGGGGATTTTCTGGGCAAATCCGAGAGAGAATATGAGAGAGAAAAGGTTCATTTCGATCATAAATGATTCAGCAGGCTCGATCATCATGTCAGACTCATCCTCGTCAAGTCGTCAATCAAGAGGAATCGTTTCCTCAGGCGTGGTTGAGCGATGTTGGTGTGGTGAAAGAGTAGTGATTTTAATATCCAAGAACACTAAGAATCCAAGTCGGAGGTTTTATCGATGTGTGGTCGGCCAAGAGGTATGATTTCTCTGATTTGATTAACGTTTTGTCATTGAATTGAATATAAATCTTATTAACGAGTGTTCTTTGAAATTTAGAGAAAATCCGAGAAACACTTCTTCAAATGGATAGATGATGCATTTCTTGAAGAATTAAGGAGTTTGCAAGCTGATATAAAAGCTATTCAGAAGAACTTGTTGGTGAGTTTGAATTTGCAGAAGACATAATTGGATAAACTCAGAGAGAGTATGAGTCATATGATAAAAGATGAATTTGAGACAAAGTTGGTACAAGTTGAGGCAAAGACTGGTACCAATCACAACTTCAAGTATGTTGGTGTTGTTGTTGTTTTGGTAGCCTCAGTTGCCTGGCTAAGTGAGAAATTGACCAAATGATTTAGTTTTTTGGTGTTTGTACTATGTTTGTTTTGTGTCATGTTTTGTGTCTTGTTTTGTGTCATGTTTTATAATTGGTGTCATGTGTTGTGTCATGTTTTGTGTAATAGGACAATTGGATTCGAATGTATTGGTTGGTATTGATTCAGGATATCCATTGATCTATTTGTACTCGTATTGATGTAGTTGCTAATGTCAAAAAAGAATGCAATGAACATAGTACAACTAAGACAAACAAAAGACAAACCAAAATACATCAGTTTCAGATAATAATGTTTCACATAGTAGCAATAAGACAAACAAAAGACAAAGTTGTTATGCAAAGTTACACATAGTAGCAACAAAAGATAAGGCATAGAGCAACAAAATAGAAGACAAAGTTGTTAATAACCTTACACATAGTAGCAACAAAAGACATAATATAAGTTCTTTCTTAACATAAAACAAGGTTCGAATCACACAGAGCTTTTTGCATGAGAAGACTGAATAGGTGTGATAACATCTGAAACCTGCATATAGCAAATAATATAGTTCAGTCAATTACACAAAGATAACAAAGATACCACCTACATTAACTTCTAAAACCTGATTACACAAACATAACAGTGTACATGTGAAGATGATGCAATTGTTTTCTGCTTCTTCTTTGGATTCTTCTTGCATCTAGCTGTGTTGTGACCAGCTTTCCCACACGTTGAACAATGCACTATTCTCCCCTATCTACTAAGCTTCTCTATCACTTTCTTCTTAGGTGATTCATGCTTGTCCTTCTTCCTTGCAAATGTTTTATTTTTCTTCTTTCTTCCAGGTAAAACAGGTTCTGGAAGTGCTTCTACCTGTGGCATACCCGATGTCATCCAATATCTTGCCCCTCTTAGAGGAATGTTTGCAGAGTCATAACAAATTTTCCACAAGTCTGTTGAAAATGCCAGACTAACATACTCCTCAACATTGAAACCTTCATCAAGTATTGCTCCATAAGCATGTTCACATGGTATGCCACTGATTTGCCATTTCCCACATGTGTATGTGTGTGTGTGTAGTAGGAGGTTAACCCTATGCGCATCTCCTAGTAAGTGACCTTCATAATTTTCATGTGTTCCAGTGAAGGTTGTGCATTTCTGAGCTTTCTTTTTAGCAACTGAATTATTTTTCAGCATACTTACTACAAATACATGTGTGCTTGTTTGCATTCTTCTGCCTCTTTGTTATCCTTTCCATAGCCTGTCTACGAATTGTCTCCAACATTGGAATCATAGCCTTTGCTCTTGCTTTCGTAATTGTAGAGTTGAATTATTATGTGGCATTATTATCCACATCTTCATATGAGTTACCTTCTCTATAAAATGCTCAGCACCATGACTTTGAATCCTCTTTCATCACATCCTCATACAATGCATAGTTGTAAGCCCTAATCTTTTGTAGATTTCCCTCAAACTCTGTTGAATTATAACTCCAAGCTAAGCTTCAAGTAAGTGGCTTAAGCATGTCCTTCTTGGCATGATTCTTCTTAAGATTCTCAACAATGTGTTTGACACACATTATGTGTTCCCCAAGTGGTAGCTCACTTTTAATAGCACCAGTTAGCCCCTGTCACAACAAATAAATGTATCAGTTATACAAAAATATACCTAAGTACAACAAATATAGCAAAGATATACCTTTGATCTGTCTGATATAAAGATAAACCTACGTCCATCTTCAAGAACCAAATCCCTCTTGATTTGTTGCACAAACCAAAGCCAGTTGTCTGCATTCTCTGTCTATACCACAACCCATGTTATTGGGTACATTTGATTGTTTGCATCATGTCCCACAGCCAGTAAGTAAGACCCCTTTCACATCCACTTTTAAAAATGTACCATCTAGTCCTATAATACACATACAAGAGCCTCTCCAGCAACTTCTTAAATTCTCAAAGCAAACATAAAACCGATTAAAGATATTTTGACCTGCTGCATTTGGAACAATCTCCAAAAATGCTGTTGAATTTGGTTTTGAGATCTTAATCTCATTCACATAACCATGTAGATGGCCAAATTGTTCCTTATATTCCATTTCCAGCCATTTCAATGCTAAATTTCTTGCTCTCTGACATTGATTTCTAGTGCTGATGATGTTCCAATGCTTCTTTATGTACTTTTGAATCTTCTCTAGCATGAAGTCTGCCTCGTGCCTAAGCTTATCCATCAGCTTTCTAGCAATAACTGGATTCTTCAGAATCTTGCATTTTCCATTAGTAATACAAGTATGTCACGAGTAAGTGGTCTTCACTACCCACATATGTGAAGCCCCATCAAAAGAACAATACACTTTCCATTGACGTTTGCCTTCCATTCCACATTTGAAGCTTAATTTATCCTTATCCCACCTACTTTGCACTATGTTCTTCCTCTCCCTAATAGCATAATCTATTACAGCTTCCTTAAACTCTAAACCCAAGAGGAATTTTGATCCTGAAGCTAACTTATCCACATTCTTCCCTTTACACTTCCTCCTTCTTTCTTTCATCTCAAATTCATCTTCAGAATCATCATCTGAGCTGTCAGGAATTGTATTACGCTCACTCATCAAGTCATCAATAAAATCCTCTACAGCTACATCTACTTCAAACTCAAATCGATCTGCTACATTTTCATCATCGTCACTCTCAGTACCTTTTTTCCTCTTACCTTTTCGATTTTTTTCTCTCTCTGATGCTCCACAGTCAGCTCCCTTGTCTTCACTCAATCTTTCATGCTTTTCTTCTGCATGTTCATCGACTGGTACCAACATCAGCTCACGATCCTTCCGTTTACTCTATGACTCCATCAACTCCATGCTTAAAGTCGATTTCTCACCAAAAATTGATTTGAAATGAACCTTCTCTCTTTCTCTCGTATTATCTCTCGGATTTACCCAGAAAATCCCCAAATTTTAACTAAACAAACCCTAATTTCTTTAACTTCAAATCGAGAGTGTTAAGAATTAAGAGAGAAAGGACACATGTTTTTTAATTAGTCTTAACGCGATTTCTAATCGCAATTATGGGTTAAATGATGGTTTAATGTATTTTTAAGTAAACCAATTGATTATGGGGAAATAAACAGAAGGTTCAATGTACATGTGTAATTGTGAGTAACTGGATAGTTGATGTAGTGTAGTGATGAGAAAAAAAGTACAAGGGGATTGAGTGTGGGTTGGTATTCTATAGGAGGGGGGGGGGGAATCGACGACCCTTTAATTTTTTGTCTAAGTTATTTAAAAATCTAAAATACAAAATGTTCATCCATTGATGTATCTTAAACTTTGGTTCTTAAAACAAAAATGTCAACACAACATGTTTTTATAAACTTATAAATCCATTCCTCTTCTTCTTCTTCCTTGTTGGTCACGTTGGCTCATGGTATCTCACTCCTCTGCTCCATAAAACCAAGATGAGTTAACAAAATACATAATTAGAGTAACAAAATGCTTTAATATGAAAGAAGTTTTACAAGAGCTTTTTTCTTGTGTCTAACAAGAGTTTCACCAAGAGTTGATGCAGATATTGTAATGATACATTGAAATCAAAACCAGTTAAACTCGTTTGCATCATATAATCAACAAAAGATTAAGGCATGAGGTTTATGAACTTACCTATGTTTACATGGACATCATCATCTACTTTGACATAGAATTATGCATCCCACATTGAAAAAGCTGTAGAAAAATAAGTTTTTATCTCGCCTCACAACTCAAGATAACCTTCCACGTGATCCTATTGAAAACAACAAAGCAATCAACAAGGAATATCGCAACCACAGTAAAGCCCAGTACCAACATGAAAGCAATAAAAGAACATTGAATGGAATGGAAAGAAGTTGTTTCTCAATTTGCTTTCATCACCAAGACTTCCATGAGATATAAATCACAACACTAGGTAATCTCTAGGAGAACTTCCAGGATGGATGACCTCACTGTTGCTTGTTTCTGCATTAGTTATACTTGAGCTAGGTAAAAAACACATCATGCAATATCTAAATGTATATCAAAAGAAATACTACTTGAAGTTCTTCTAAAATTAAAAATTGAACTCTTTGACGAATAAATATGGTTAGAGCTATCTTTAGTTCTAGAATTACATGCGAATAACCATTGAGCAACAAGGATCACATGTGCAGTTTTAAGTGATTACAAACAAGAAGATAATTCACAACATAATCAATGCTGACACAAAATTACCTTCCTTCCTTCACTAAGCTTCTGCCTAACTATTTGACCAAGAGTAGGCTGCAAAAGAAAAAAGCAAGTTCCATGATAACAGAGGAAACTCAATTAATAAGATCCAACCTAGATACAATTCTCAATAGAAACGTACTTATCCAACAAATCAACAAAGGCAAAACGAATCGCAACAAATCGAATTCAAAATGGAGAAAACAAACCGCAAACCGAGTTCCCTTCAGTATTCCATCGGAGAGGATGATCGGGCAGAATTCTGAAGAGGAGATTCACCGGAGAGGATGATTAGACAGGAGAAGCTATCGATAGTGAGGGGAACTCGATTTCGCCTATAGGAGAGAAAGAAAAAGTTAGATGGAAAAATGGTCAAAAATTAAACAAAATTTTTTTAAAAAAAATTATAAAATTAGAACCACCCCCATTTGACACGTACATGGTTCTTAAATCTTAGAAAATTTCTTACTAAAAGACCGTTTCTTCTACTTTAACACATTTTTTTCTTTATTTTAAATCAAAAATAAGATTAAAATTCTGTAAGAACCTCTTAAGATTCATCAATGGAGATGGTCTAATATGTGGGAAAAAGTAGAAAGAAAAAAGTTAAACTGGAAGGAAAATTCCTCGCTGATGTCGAGTAAAATAAATACTTACTTGGTTTCTTTATATAATTAAACAAAAATTGATTTCCTATCAATATTAATTTTCATTAAGAGATCAGAACAAAAACCAAATTAAAGACAAATACAATTCAAGGCGAGGTAAAACATAACCTATTAGACGGTAATAAAGTCATTTTCAAAAGAGAATAGTAAAATCGACACAAAGTCGAAAATGACACCCGAAACACGGGTTAGAATAACTTCCAACGATATAACTTATACCACATCCTACCAATATAGAAGAACACCCCCAATAATATGCTTGACCGGCACCAAATATGCGTTCTGTTCTAAAGTGGAATCTGCTTTAACCTTAACGAAGACTAAACGAAACCTAAAATAATTATAAGTAAATATAAATATAATTAAAAAAAGAAAATAGGCAAGTGGCCCAGCCACATCGCATGAAACAGGCACTCCTCATCACGATCTGTAACTCTTCTATAGGATTCTTGGTTAACTGCTCGCCATCGATCGACCATTCGGTTGCCATAGATGCACCAAAAAGTCAATTGTACTCCTTTATCCTCCTAACGCCATAGATCTGTCCGTGAAGATGATATCTTCCATTCTACCTATTCCTCCTAGCCGCCATGAGTCTCGGTCAACAAAATATAACCAAAAATGAATTTCAATCTTTGTAACTTTTATCTCAAAACATAGGTTATATTTGTGAAGATAAATAAATAATAACCAAATATCATGATTATCAAAATACAACTTGTATAAGTTTTGGATCTAAAGTACCACACAAAATTTTAATTATTTTAAAATATATTTTGTGTAACGTCACAAAAAATCTTAAAATTATTTTTTTTCCTCCAAAAATATCATAAATTAAATTAGTTTTTAAAATTTTAATTTAAACCTTGGACTCTCAAACTAAACTTTAACTTTTTCAAAACTAGACTTTAATCTTTAATTAGTAAATTTAAATTCAATTTTAAATTTTAAACTTTTAAAATTTATCTTTCATATTTGTAATATCTTTAAAAAAAGACATTTGAAAAAAACTTAAATATAAAAACATAAATATTTTTTTAGTATTTATGAAATATCTTTTATAAAATATGTAAAATTTTAAATGGTAAATAATATTGCGTAGCGGTCAAATGTAATTTTTAACTTATATTATATTAAAATATTGAGAAAGTAGTTTAGTGGTGTATTACTTTGCTGCCTTATTACCAGACTAGGGATCCAACCTAACTACTCATATATCGAATGCATTTTTCTTATTAGTGAAGTTTGGATAAGTGGGTCGGCTGATGTGGTCAAGAGATAAATATGACAAAAAAGAAAATTATTGAGTAAAACCATAAGAGGATACAACCAGCCCCACTAGGAGAAGAAACTAATTGTATTGGACAATAAAAACTAAAATAACATATCATAAATCTAAATCTCGTAAGATGGAGGAGATTATATCCTTTAAAAGGCTTACGAGATGTAGAACAGATGCTTCATCTAAATAGGTAATAACCCTTAATAGTCTTTGTTTCTGGTATACTACCGATATGGGCGGATAAAGTAGGTGACATGCCATAAAGAGTAATATCATATAATCTAATACAATTAAGTCAAGATGGATTATTCTAATATAACATACAAAATCTAAAAACATTTGGCTAAGTCCCAACTTTGGACCCGATCCACAAAAGTAGTAGACTCGAAAATAGAGATCTATGAGAGGAGAACAACAAAGTGTCCAATCAACATGCAACCAGAAACTGAGGCAAGATACGTCCAAAAAAACTAGGTGGAGGTGCCAAAATTCCTCTTGACGGAGGAGAGGATGGTATCGTTGCTACGCTAAGTAGACGGCATATTCGTGTGGTAGAAGAGGTGAGGACTGTGGAGACTTCGTCATGAGCAGATATGTTGTGCCTATGAAAAAAACCAAATAAAAGCAAATCTGGTAAGCCACAAACCGGTACCTTGCATGCAAACATAACAATCTAGAAAACACCACCGCGAAAAGCATCGACAAAGATCATTCGTTTGGATGGAGAAACGCTGATCGAACCTCGAGAAAAGACGAAGGCTTGAGGAAGATATGCATGGGTATCCTTCAGGAGAAGCACGCTAGAGCCGTTAAAAAATAGATAAAGCAAAAAATGGAGATACGCCGCGTGAAAAAAATAAACTAAAAAAGTGAAGCCGATATTCAAGTTTTTGGCCGAAGCCCCAAATGTATTGGATCAAAGATACATACAAGTGCCTTAAAGGCACACACGCGACGTCGACACAGAGCTGGACGTCTGCATCAAAACAAAACAAAGAAGTCAAAAAGCTTGCAAAGTAAGGGAAATAACAACGAGAACGTTAGGGAGAGAAAGGTTTATCTAATTTTTTTAACACTGAAACTTATATATATTACAATTAAGCAAGGTATTACAAATGTAATGCAGAAGTTATAGCTAATGGAATAAAGTTAAAATACATAAAATTCAAATATGACGAAATCTGCTGATGAACAAGTTGATATGTCGGCTGATTTGATGATCTTTTGGCCCAATTAAAGCTTATGCATTAAATTTAGCTCCATTTTCTTATTTCCCTGACTCGATTGTGATATCAGAAATTAAGAATGCTTCTTGTACGGTGTTCGAAAACGCCAACATTATCTCCTTCACATATTACTTACCTATATCCTCATCCCCACAAATGTTGGATTGCCATAAGCAAAGCTTGAAACTCTCCCCCAATCACATCAGAGCATCTATTACCTGACACCAAAACCGCTTCTTTAAATACACCTTGATCATCCCGAACTATCCAAGCTGATTTCGAAATGGACCGCTTTTCAAACAAGCAATCATAATTACATTTTACAAATCCATATCCCAGACGTAACCTTGAAATTATCATATAACCATGATGGTCTTTATCCTCTTTTTTCTCCAAGACCATCCATTCCGAAGTATCATTCCATGCCATTTGCAGTATTAACTCCCAAGAACTATTATGTTGTTGATAGAGCAGACAACTCTGAGCTTTCCACAACCTCCAAAAATTCCATAAAGTCAGTTGTTGCTGAAAACATAGAGTAGTTCTGTTGCACACATGTTCCACAATCGATGTTATAATACTTTCAAGTAAAGAATGTTTATAAATATTGACCAAATGTTGTAGATGTGATTCAAGCCAAAGCAAGTGGATTGGTAAAGAAAAAAATGCTATGAGGTCTCAACCGTATTACAACATCTCAAACAATTGGAAAAGAAATATATATGTCGATATATAAGTACCTTACCCGTTGCTAAAGACTGAGAAAGCATTTGCCATAAAAATGTTTGATCTTTGGTGCAATATTAAGTTTTCATATATTTGCTTTGAGTGATAATAGAACCTGGTGGTAGAGAGATAGTGGCATGAATTGGTGGAAAGTATGTTAAAACCCATAAGTCTGATTTTACAGTATTGATAGTAGGATTTTTAGTTCCTACTGAGTATCAATTACCCATCGTTGTAGTATAGATGGGTTGTCAATCCATAATGGGAATGTACTAAACAATTTGGATGCAATGGATGCTTTAAAGTCAAGCTAAGTATTAAAAGGGGTGGTTTTGCTAAAAGGTCCTAAGTGAAATGAACATAAAATGCATAAACATAAAAAGAAGCATAAAATGGTCAAATGTAAAAACAGAGTAAAAGCAAAGAAGGTGAAAGGTGTAAGCAATGTAAAGCAGTTCTTGAGGACAAAGGGTAACTGAAAAAAGGATCCATCCTGAGTTACCTAAGTACCTAACATACCTCAAACAATGAGCTAACCCCTAGACAGTAGCAACATATGCAATCAATTCCAATTCCTTGGCAATCAATCTCAAGCAAAGCAGTCACAGACTCAACTGCCGACATAGACGGTGACTTCCTAACAGGCATGAAAAACAACTACTACAGTCAATAAGCTTCCCAAACATCTAATGCCTTAGAAGGGAAAACGAATCTCTGAAATCACCTAGGTCTGGACACCTTCAATGACTCACCTTCCGGTGTTGAAGGGCCTAACGGCGGGTTTTCAGTCCCTTCCGGGTATAAATACAATCAGCATTATGAATAGGTGAAACAGAAGGGATCTAAGAACAAATAACTTAGGTACTAAGGTAAACCCAGAACATCAACTCTAGTCTACCCCCATCCTCAGGAACTTAGTGAACTACTCACTACTCATGGGAGTAGAAGCAGAGGAAACAGAAAGCATAACCTTAAAGCTAAACATGATGATCTAAGAAGAACATATGAAGAACAGTAAGAACACAAACCCATAAATGAAGAACATCAATATGACAGTAAACTAACACAGAAGATTAAAGCTTAAAATGAAAGTAGAGATGCACAAACTAAACAACAATCTAAAGCAAAGTAAGAAATCAAAGGAAAACAGAAGATTTACTTAAAACTTGAAAGAAATCTGGTTTTTACACCAAGAACATGAAGAACATCAAAAGAAAATAAAACCTAAGACTAAAACCTAAAAAGGAAAGAAAAACTAAGCCTTTTTCAAATGGAGGCGAATTAGAGCTTTTATAGTGTTCACAGAAAAGCCATAATTCGCACTAAAGACAAAATGCTAACTCATTGTCTTGGATCTTGGGCATTGGTTCAGGTGAAATCCAAATTTGAGTTGGTCGGGTCGGAGCGTGTTTGACTTTGAGTTGGTAAGTGCATGATCGATCTGAGCTAGGGACGCTTGCATAAGATTGATCCAACTGAGATGCGTCTAAGGTGCGTCTGAGATTGGGATCGATCCAGGCATTGAGTGCCTGAGATCGATCCAGAGAAAGGTGGGATCGATCCTACCTTGCTTCCTTCTTAGTCTTGCTTCACTTCCATGCACTTCCTTAGCTTCGTCTGAGACTTCACAAATTTCCTTGAATGAGAGAGAGAGGGATCGATCTGAGGTATTGTTGTGATCGATCTCATATCTGTTGGGATCGATCTTAGATCGATCCAGATGGTAAGGTGAGATCGATCTTAGATCGATCTAGGTAGAGCCATGAGATCGATCTAGGTAGAGCCATGAGATCGATCTAGAAGAGGCAGTGGGATCGATCTGAGAATAGGCTGAGATCGATCCAGGCATGTGCTGAGATCGATCCTACTTTGGTCCTAAGGTAG
>OVBE01006802.1:0-19300 GCA_900406425.1 Iberis pinnata | reverse complement strand
GATAATTAAGGGATATAACAAGAGTAATCATAGGGGAATATAATCAGAGTGATCATAAGAGAGATATCATACTAAGATATAATATTTCCTAATAATATATATATATATATATATATATATATGTTTTATAATATATGTATATATATATATGTATATGTGTGTGTGATCATTACGAAATTCTCACGAAATTATAAATTAATAAGTTTTCAATCTAAGGGACTTGGTCATTGTAAAGTTATACTTCCTCAATTACGTAAATTGTTATGCCAAGCCTGATTTTTCTTAAGTCGTCTTAGTCTTACAATAAAAATAAGTAGGACTTTAGTTTTTTGGGGTTAGCTAGTCAATTACAAATTAATTAAAATAGTGTATTAATTCACTAAACATATATGTACGTAGAGATGCGTACGTATATGTATTAGAAATAAGCAAAATGTATACAAAACAGGAATAAATAAATAAATAAAAGAAGAAAGAAGATGGAGTGGAGTAATGGTAGAGAGAGACTAAGAGAGATTCCTTGAGAGCCAGGCTTGCACTATCATTATTTTTACACATTTGCTCTTAAGTTTTTCTCTTTTTCTTGATCAAAATCTAGAAATTAAAAATCTAATTTTCGTCAAAAAAGAATGTTTTATAAAAGGGATATTTTCAAAAATACTATCAAAAATTATGTTTATTCCAAAAAATACCACACACTCTCAAAAGTTCTAATAATACCACATATTTTTCAAAAATACCACATAAATGTTTTTGTTCCGAAAATACCACAAAATTTGAAATATCTTTAAAACTTCAAATTTAAACTCTAAAACCCAAAAACCAAACCCTACCCCCTTCAAAACTAAACTCTAAATTCTATTTAGTGAACCCAAACCCAAAATCCTTAAAATTCACTTTTTATTTGTGTGGATTTTCGGAACATTTGAGAGTGTGTGGTATTTTTGGAACTTTTAGGAGTGTGTGGTAGTTTTGGAATTTAAACTTCTTTTGATGGTGTTTCAAGGAATTTCTCTTTATAAAATTGTTGAAATTAGTAAATAAATTCAAATCTAACAAAACATTTAGAGAATCATAGTCGGTTCGGTATAAATATTTTTTTATAAACTATGAAGAGTTGGGGTCGATGCCCTTAATTTCTTCCCAAGCTGAGTGATACCGTCGAACAGACCACTCACCAGATTTTTTAATTGACTTAAAGCGTGAAACCATCTTCGACTGGCAAAGGGAAGTGATTTTCTCAATTCCAACTTCAAGAAAAATCGATTCCTAACCTAGACAAATATGGCGAGTCCTCCTCAAGTGGGATACCACTAGATCATTTAATATTATGTTAGTCTCATTTTATCTTTTAACTCACATTCTATTCTTAATACAATTATTCAAAATTTTAACTACATTTTTTGTTCAATTTTGATTAAGTAATAAATCAAGTTGGTGTAATTTGAAGCTTCTAAATTATTTGTACTCAACGGTTGTAGAAGATCACTAACAATAAAAACTTAAACTAATTTCAGAGTTTTGTTTTGCTATTTCTAACAAGTTAGTATTATAGTTAGTATGAATAATTATCACAAATGTCTTCTATAGAGAGTAAAAGAAGGGGATAATTAAGAGACAAAAACATACATTACTCAAGTAATTTTCTAAATTTAAACATTTTCTTCTCTCTCTCTCTCTCTATAGCTCTTGCGTATTGTCATGAGTTTGCCAAGTTGGGAAAATTGTAATATAGACAATAACAGAAGTACTAAAATTTAAGAGGTTGCAAAATAACAAGTCCAACATATTCCACACACTTAGAGAGAATGTGTTGTCTCTCTCTTTCTCTCTTTGACTCTTCTCCCAAAAATCACTCTCTATTTATGTATCATTCTCTTCTAATCCACACACATCTCTCTTAACTCCTTACACACATACATGTTTATATACATGTAATTAATCCTTAAAGCTTCAATTTCAACTCTCATTCATATTTGTGATTCTTTCATCTTTCAATAGCTAATGGAAACAACCAATGAAGCAATATTGGCTGCTAAAGAACAATCTTTGATCCTTAAAGGAAAAAGAACTAAGAGGCAACGTCCTCACTCTCCAATCCCTTTCTCTATTGTTCCTTCTCAAGAACAAGATTTCGATTTCGAAGAAGATTCAACTAGTTTTGTTTCTAAGGAGAAGAGTCTAAATGATGAAATCACCAATACCAACAACAACAACAAGAATCATAACAATCTTATGACATCTTCAACTTCACCTTCTTCATCTTCTATGGCTAATGAAGAAGATCAAGATATGGCTTATTGTTTAATCCTACTTGCTCAAGGTCAACAACAACAACAACAACAAACAAGACAACTTATGTTAAGTACTTATCAAGAATCAGGTAATAACAATAACAATAACGATAACGATAACAATACCAACAGTGTGTATAGATCTAGTAGTAGAAGATTTCTTGATACATCTTCACCAAATGGGACAATGACTAATATCAATGGAGACAAAGTTGGTTACTATGTTTATCAATGTAAAACATGTGACCGGACTTTTCCTTCATTTCAAGCTCTTGGTGGTCATAGAGCTAGTCATAAGAAGCCTAAAACCGAACCAATTCTTAACTCAAATCATGACCTTAAAAATTCTATATACAACAACACCCATCTCAACAATAATAACCATAGATCATCACTTGTGGTATATGGTAAAACAAGTCATAGTAGTAAAGTTCATGAATGTGGTATATGTGGAGCTGAGTTTACATCAGGACAAGCTTTAGGTGGTCATATGAGACGTCATAGAGGCTCTATAGTAACTTCGGTTGCAGCTAGTGCAAATACAGCTTTGTCATTGTCACCTATGTCTTTTAATCATCATATGTTGGATGGTCCGGTTCAAGGTCCGGTTAAGAGAGTGAGAAGTACGGTTATGTCTTTAGATTTAGATCTAAATCTACTACCAGCTTCTGAAGATGAGAATAGAGTCAACGGATTAAGTTTTGCTTCAAATCAAGAACATGAACAAACACAACAACAAAGAGAAGAACAAAAGTCTCTTGTTTTATCTTCTTCTCCTACATTGGTGGATTGCCATTACTAAATCAAAAAGTTGTTTATTAGTTTTTTTTTTTTTTTACTTTTAAAACAGAAATTAATGAGCCTTTTTTAAGAAAGAAAATTTGATTATTTTCTTGTACAAGACTTTTTTGTCACATTAATTTCTGGACCATAACAGACCGGTCCAGTAAGCAGAAGAAAATACATTCGCTATGCGAGTAGCAAGGTTCGAACCTCAGTTTGGTAACAAGGCAACAGCAGTGACACAATCACTAGACCACTTGATTATTGTCGCTTGTATAAGACTTTTTTTTTTTTGGTTACTACATTTCTCAAAAGAAAACTATGTATTATACAAATATATATACCTATAAAGCTTCCTAGAGTATTTATGTAGATGTTATATGTAAGTATGTAACTATTTTCCATTTTCATAGATTATTAAGAAATTATGTTCTTGAAAAATACTTTTATAGCTTTATATCTTGTAATGTTACAAAAAGATTATTAAAATTCGTTTATTATCCGAAATACCACATCCGGAGTTTTATTTTTCAGAATAAATACAGCATAACGTTACTTGGAGAAGTTGTTTACGTCAAATTCATGTATACCTTTTTATTGAAAGTTATGTATAATTTAAACTAAAGAATGTATTTTTTCGACTAGTAAAAAAGTTCAGATCTTTCAGGAAACAAGAAAACATAAGTTCACAAAAACGGTAACTCTTTTTGTTAAATTTGCATTTCAAACAGAATACTTATTTTCATGTTTGACATTAAAATTAAGGTTAAGAATGTGAGATCAAAATGCAATATATTGTTATCCCTTTTGTGCTTTATTTTTTTATATTAATGTCAATTTTAACCATGTAAATCAACATTAAAAAACAAAAAAAAATATACAATTTAGTTTTCTTTCACAATACAAATTAGTATATATGTATTATAATGCTAATCAATATACTGTAATAAAAACATGTTCCCTATTAACAACACAAAGCCACCCAGCCACCCGTTCAAACAGAAGCTTCAAGTTACTCTACACTTGGAAAAAATTTAAAACAGACGAAGCTCAAGCCCACTGCTCTAGCTCAAGTCGTTGAATACAACAACGGTCAAAAACAGAGATGCACACAAATGAATGTTGCAGAGGTAGTACGGTCACTACATCTTATCCTATACAGCAGCTGCACAACAGATTTGATTCTTTGCTAATATGCAGTTAGATTATTCCTTTTGTTTGTATTTAAATGATTGGGGGTTTTACTTTTTCAGAATCTTTACTATAAAATCTAATTGCTGCTACATTATCTAATATAAGAAAGAAAGTTCAAAGTTTTACATTTCTCTCTAAAGCTCACATATCTTCTCGTCTACTTTCATGGTATCAGAACCATGAGAGGCTCTTTTGATTTAATCCATATTTCATCTCTAAGTATTTATCAGTGTGTTACACTAAAGTTATGTTCTTCCAACTATCTTTTATGGAAGACACAGTTCGGAAGTTTCCTATCAAGTCATATGCTGATGGGGTTTGTTAATGGTGCTTCAGCTCAACCATCTCCCACTGTTACAAATAAGAATGGAGATGTGGTGACAGAAGAAGCAAATCCAGAGTTCACTAAATGGGTGCAAAAAGATCAACTTGTCAAATATTGGCTCTTTGGATCTCTCTCTGAAGAAGCTTTAAGATCTGTCTATGGACTTAGTACAGCTCAGGAGGTTTGGTATTTTCTTGGAAAGAAGTACAACATAGTCTCAGCAACAAGAAAGCTGGATCTGCAAAGGAAGCTTCAAGGTATTTGATATCACTCAGTTTTAATGACTTATAGTGAGTATTTATACTTGCTATTTGGAATTATCTGAGTGTTTTCCTTGTATTTTTGGAATATTTTCAAATTTTTAGGTGTTCGAAACGTTTTGGATGCAAATGGCATATGCAAATGCAGAATCTGGCAGAATGTTCAGAAGTTTAGCAATGTTTGAAAACGTTCCCATGGATGTATTGAGTTGAAATTTTGTCATAACGTAGCCACATGAGTTAGCTTTCATATGGAAGTGGTTTGAAGTCAATCCATTGGTGCAATTAAAAGTTATGATGATTTTACTGAAGACTGTTCAACCTGTCTTGCAGAAGAAGCATATGCAGAATGTGAAAAGAGATCGATCGATCCAAAAAGAGATCGATCGATCCAAAAAGAGATCGATCGATCTAAAGCTCTTGGAAACTTACATAAAAAGAGATCGATCGATCCCTATGGCCAAGAATAACTAAAATCTTCCAAAATTACAATTTTGCCCTTAAAACTTATCAAGATGTTTTCCTTATTGGTTTTAGTTTTTTTCCTTATTTTTAGCACTATAAAAGCTCTAGGCTTGGTGTTATTTTCACCATCGCTTATTTTATTTCCAGAGCTTTCTCAGAGAGAAGGGATCTACTTTTGTATTTGAGAAGATTTCTGAACTATGATCACTTTTATACACAATTTGGTTTTTGAATTTTGCAATATTTACTCTATCTATGAGTTCTTCTTTCGTTATCATGTCTGAGTATTTTATTTTTTAGGTTATAGGGGTTTCCCAAGAAAACTAGGTTGATTGTTAGGGTTTGATAAAATGGATTGAATTTGTTAGGTTCTAAGTCTAAATTTGTTCATACGGCATGAATTAGAGTAGCTAACTAGTTCATTGATCTTAGAAAACACAAAGGGATTTGGTTTAGAAGTCTGATTTAGTCTAGATGAATAAGTGTCTTTGCTTGCGGCAGTATTGTCTTAGGGGCTTATGAACATATCGAATATGAATTAAATGCATGTTTAAATCATCTAAATACGGCGAAAGTTTGTCTTTAGTGATTTCAACATAGGGATCTAATACTTCGGGAGAAGATTAGTCCATTGTTGTCTTTTGAGTTGGGAACTATTTTCAAAGAAAATCATGCATGTTAACCTTGACTTTTAACCTGAATACCTGTGGAATTCTTTACCACTGCTTTTATTTTATCGTTATTGTTACTTTCTAATCAAAACCATTACTTTAATTTTTTTCTTAGCTTAATTCGATTTTATACTGAGAGACATACGTTCTTGGTAGGGGTGTTCAATGTGGATAAACCGAACCGAACCGATCCGAACCGAACCGAATTGTGCTATATGGTACGGTTTTGGATAAACCGAATAAACCGTTTGGATACATATTTTTAAAAACCATGGATATGGATATGGTATGGATATTAACTGAAAAAACCGATTAAACCGATAAAAACCGATATTTTAATTTAAATAATATATATATCATATACTCTGTATAAATTTATGATTTACTAAAAAAACANCCAATGTTACTATAAAATAAAAGAAACAAGTTTCTTATTTACTAAATTTTTATGTTTTAGTTTTGTTATATAGTAAATAACTTGATTATATTTTTTTATCTTAAATTGACAAAACTTTGTGTGCATCCGGAGGAGGATACAAGAGCTAATGATTATTGATATTACTATAATTATTGTAAGAAAGATCAATAATTTATGGGTTTTTTGTTATCATCCTAAGTTTTAATTTTATTTCTTTANAGCTAATGATTATTGACATTACTATAATTATTGTAAGAGAGATCAATAATTTATGGGCTTTTTGTTATCATCCTAAGTTTTAATTTTATTTATTTATCACTTTATAATTAGTGTGAAACTATCATTAATTTTTTATTATTATTTGCATTCATCACTTCTTTTATGTACAAGTAAAAGCATTGTTTAACTTTTGAAGTTTAAATTTTCTACTTTATCACTTAATAACTAATATGAAACTAGTATAATATGTTTTTTACAACATTTTTATGTACAAGTATACCAATCAATAAATAAGAACTTTTACATGTTTATTAAACTGGAAATAAATATAAAATTATATATATGGTTTTTGGTAAAAAACCGAATAAACCGAAAACCGATGGTATCCAAACCGAACCGAACCGAAATAGATATGGTTTAAATATGGTAGCTATTTTTTAAAAACCGAAAAACCGAAAAACCGAAAAAACCGAACCGAAACCGAACCGATATCCACATTGAACACCCCTAATACATACCTATAAAAGAACACTTCAATAATATCTAAACACTAATCTTCCACGTCTTATACACTTTCTCTTATATTTTAATATACCACAACAACTTGACCCACACCTCTCCTCTATATATAAGTTTTTCAAAGAACTTTTTCTCCAAATATTTCTCATTCTAACTCAATTCGTAAACAAACAAAAAGCTACCAAAAAATCAAAAATCATACAAGTTTATTTTTCTCTCTTATGAAGAATAATATTCAAACTCAATCATCTTTCAAGAAAATCTTACAAAAACTATCTCCAGATAGACAACAAAACAAAGACTTAGAGGCTGTTTTTGCTTACATGGATGCAAACAAAGATGGAAGAATCTCTTCTGATGAGCTACAAAAGAGTTTCAAGACATTAGGAGATCAATTGTCTGATGAAGATGCTCAAGTTGTGATTAGATTATCTGATATGGATGGAGATGGAATGTTAGATTTTCATGAGTTTTCTCAACTAATCAAAGGTGACGATGATGATGATGATAAGAAGATGGAGTTAAAAGAAGCTTTTAGAATGTATATTGAAGAAGGTAAAGAGTTTATTACACCAAGAAGCTTGAAAATGATGCTAAAGAAGCTAGGTGAATCAAGAACTATTGATGATTGTAGAGTTATGATTCGTGCTTTTGATCTTAATCATGATGGTGTTTTAAGCTTTGATGAGTTTGTATATATGATGCACTAAGAGTTATATTGTCTCCATTGTTGTTGTTTATTATTCTTNTTTTTTTTTTTTTTTTTTTTTTTTTTTTTTTTTTTTTCATTATATATGATTGATATGTATATAATTTATGACTTGTGACGCAATAATCATTATTGTTATTTGTATCCTTGGACGTTCGGATATATGGTATGCTTTGGTTTGGTTTAGTTCTAGTCCGTTTCAATTCTTTCGGTTATGGTAATAGAGATTCCGTATAAGAATCATTAGAAATTCGGTTTAGATCATTTAGGTTTTACACACCTTTGTCTTAGTTTAGGTGTAAAATATGATAATTATGTGAATTTTGGCGGTCTTCTTAGATATCCTCGACGATTGCAGACGTTTTGGATCTAGTCGGAGTCGTTCGAATCTCCGAATACCAGGATCATAAAAAAAAAAAGAGAATCATTTGAAAATCGAATATTAAATGTTATGATTTTGATCAAATATTTTACCAAAATATATATGAAAGAATAAAACCGATCAATAATTACAAAGTACAACTAGTTATCTACCAGAAAATATCCGAAACCAAGTCAATAACAACAAAATACAAATAATTTTGGTTTTTCGGTTATGGTATTAGTTGTTAGTTTATTACCAAACTGATCTAATATTGGAGAATTATTTAAATAATTTAGGAGAAACCGAAACCAACCTGTGTTTTGGTTTGGTTCGGTTATTCGGTTCTTATTATTATCATCATGCCTAGAAATTTGATTAATTCCATAGGTTAAACTTTGTTATAATATATGAAATGAGATGGAATGTTACGTCTAGAGTCCATTGACGTTTTGACCATGACTTGGCTCATGTGTTTGAAATGTCAATAATATACTAATATGACAACTTGATTAAGAAACAGGTTGAGTCAGATCCATTGTTAAACTTAAAATAAGTAGCAATTGCCAGATTTGCAATACTTACCAAAGTATCTTTCTTAATCCTAATTCCAAAATTTAAAAAAGAAGTAAAAGCGTGTTTCAATCATGAGAATCGAATATATTAATAATCTTACATTTTCAAGATCTAAAGACTAATAATATTATTTCTTCTTCTAGATCTAAAGACTAATCTCGATTCTCCCACGTTTTGCTACATTCAATATCTCTCTTTTTCTAACAAAATAATAATAATCTTAAAACTTAAAACATCCTATATATAGAGAAACCCTTTAGACCATTTTCTCATTCAATTACCAACAAAACTTATATATAGTATACTCATGAAGAATATTCAAAGTCAACTATCTTCATCTTTAGAACAAAACAGAGACTTACAAGCTGTTTTTGCTTACATGGATGCAAATAGAGATGGTAGAATCTCTGCACAAGAGCTTAAGAAGAGTTTCAAAACATTTGGAGAACAATTTTCTAATGAAGAAGCAGAAGTTGCAGTTAAACTATCTGATGTAGATGGAGATGGAATGTTGGATTTTGAAGAGTTTGCTAAACTAATTAAAGGAGATGATGAATCTAATGAGAGTAAAATAAGAGAAGCTTTTAGAATGTATATTGATGATGGAGAAGCTTGTATTACACCAAGAAGCTTGAAGATGATGTTAATGAAGCTTGGTGAGTCAAGAACTACTCATGATTGCATAGTTATGATTAAAGCTTTTGATCTTAATGATGATGGAGTTTTAAGCTTTGATGAGTTTTCTCTTATGATGTCTTAAGAACCAGCCTACTTCAATGCCTCTATTGTTGTTGTTATTTGGTTTTATTTATATATAACAATTTACTATAGAATTTGATTTTTTTTTTTGGGCTGAAAGATTGCAATGGTTAAGATAAGAGTTTTACAATACTAGGAGAGTTACAACTACGAGCTTGAAATGCTAAGTTGTCTACAACATGAAGAAAACATCTAGGTACATACTCAAAAGATATAACCGACATAGTACTAAGTTGTAGTATGTCTTGCAAAATGATTGTAGCTGAACCATGACAAAGGTGGTTATACGAGCCAGCATAGTGGAATCGTTGCAGCAGAGACATTAACTTTGTGTTATCATTCTTGAGATGAAAATCCTTGTAGCCTAGTCTGTTTGCCGATATGATGGCTTCTCGAACTCCATAAGCTTCAGCGTGGAAAGCAGTCTTCACTGGGTCAGCTAACCTCGAACCATAGGCTAGGACGTCAACTCCATTTGTTATAAGCCAAGCAACTCCAATTCGAGCCTGGGGATTGAGCCAAGAAGCATTTGTGAACATAACAAAAGCATTAGGATAGGTAGAATGTCTCTATAATGATGATTGTAGGGAGCAATAGGTTTTCCTGCAAAATGTTATCATGTTTTAATGGCAAAGATTTCCATTCTTTTAATGTTGTTATAGCCATATTGATAATATCTGGAATTCCACGTTTGATACCATTAAAAACCAAGTCATTTCGGAATTTTCAGATTCTCCATAATAGGTAGACTGCAAACTCAGGAGGAAATTGCACTGATGGCTTAAGCAGCTCTTGTAATATCATAATTGGGCTTGTGTTAGTCTGGTTTAGATGAGTTGTCTCCAAGGAAGACAGTTCCCACACTTCTTTGGCCACTCTACACTAGAAAAACAAATGCTCCAGTGATTCAAGCTGTTCTCCACATAGATAGCAAGTAGGGTCTAGAACTACATGTCTTTTGGCTAATTCAACACCCACAGCCAAACCAGTATGCAGAAACTTCCAGGTGAAATGTTTGAGCTTTGGCTGCACATCTAAAGACCATATAGCTCTTGAAACAAAGATGGTGTCTGGAGTAAAGATGTCATATGGTGTACTCTGGCTCATAAGTCTTCTATAACATGATTTCACAGAGTAATCCCCAGATGGGGAGTGATCCCAAATAATCTATTATTTAACCCCCATATATGATGGATGAAAGGTAGATAGCACATTGTAATCTGCAGCAACACGGCATTGTGATGCCAATGTTAAGTTCCAACTAGTTCCAGTTGGAGATACTAGTTGAGAAACTATTTGTTCAGTGTCTACTAGAAAAGGGGGAAGGGTAGCTTGGGAGTATAATGGTTTGTGTAACCATTTCTCCTTCCATATTCTTACAGATTTGCCTTCTCCTATCTCCCAATGCGTATTATTTTTTAACAATTGTATGCCTCTGTGAATGCTTTTCCAGGCATAACTATGCCCTGGTTTATATTCTAAATCAAGTAATGATGTTTTAGGGAAATATTTAGCTTTATAAACCTGGCTTAATAGAAGGTCTGGCTCATTTAGAATTCTCCCGCCCTGCTTAGCCAGGAGAGCTGGGTTAAAAGCTGCTAGATCCTTAAAGCCCACCCCTCCACTGTCCTTAGGCTGTATGACTTTTTTCCATGAGATCCAGTTAATGCCATTACTGTCAACTATTGACTTCCACCAAAACCTACGTATAAGGCCTGTGATCTTTTTGAGAAGCAAAGATGGTAGGAGAAAGCAGAGCATTAAGTATGCTGGAATGGTTGTGACCACTGATTTGAGACGAGTTTCTCTACCAGCACAAGAGAGAAATTTGGTAGTCCAATTCTGCATCTTCATCTGGATTCTATGTAAAATATATGCAAAAGTATCATGTCTGTTCTTCCCAATAGCTTATGGCATTCCCATGTACTTTTGTAATCCCCCAAATTGTCTTATCCTTGTTATATGAAGGACCATTCTCTGTGCTCCTAAAGGGCAATTCTTACTGAAAAGTACTAAAGACTTTTGGAAGTTGACATATTGCCTTGAAAGCTTTCCATAGATGAGTAGTATATTCTTTAAGCTTCTACAATCCTGATCATAAGCCCTTGTAAAGATTATACAATAATCTGTAAAGAAGAGATGTGAAATGGTAGGTCCCCCTCTGCTTGCCTTTAACCCTACTAACTGATGTTTGCTGACCAAATCTTGTAACAGATAAGATAATCCTTCTGAAACGATGAGATATAAGTATGGGGAGATAGGATTCCCCTGTCTAAGTCCATTAAAAGGCTTGATTTGACCATATGGAGTTCCATTCAGTAATACAAAGTAAGTTGGGGATGAAATACATGTGTATATCCAGGAACACCACTTATCTGAGAATCCCAACTTTTTTAACATGAACATGAGAAAGCTCCATCTAACCTTGTCAAAAGCTTTGGTAATATCAAGTTTTAAGGCCACAGATGGTGATTTACATTTTTTGGTTGTTAAAGAGTGAATCAGCTCTTGAGCAATTAGGATATTATCTGTGATTTTTCTTTGCTGTATGAATGCTGATTGATTTACAGAGATGATGTTGTGTAGGATATGTTTTAGTCTAGTGGCTAGAATTTTAGAGATCAGCTTATAAGCCACATTAGCTAGCTGATTGGTCTGTAATCTTTAGGATTAATGGGGTTTAGTGTTTTAGGGATTAAGCAGAGATTAGTATGATTAATTCCAGAAGGTAAAGTACCATGTGTAAAGAATTGGTGAATGTAGGCTATGACTGAATGTTTGAGGGTGGATCAGTGAGCTTTGTAGAAGTGTGTTGTGAATCCATCTGGTCCAGGGGCCTTGTCTCCATTGATCTGGTGTAAAGCTACATGTATCTCCTCCTCTGTTACCATTTTTGTCAGGTTTAGATTCATTTCCTCAATTACCCTGGGCTGCAATCCAAAGAAAACATTGTATTCCTCAGGGGAGACATCATGAGTGTCAGTAAACAAGTGTTTATAATATGAAATAAATACTTCATGTATCTTGATAGGATCATGATGGATGGTGCCTCCTGAATCTTCAACCATTGCAATACGGTTATGGCGTCTCCTCTGCTTTAACTTGGAGTGGAAGAATTGTGTATTTCTGTCCCCATATGTCAGCCACTGAACCCTACTCTTTTGCCTTTGATAAATTTCTTCATTGTGATGAGCCTGAGTGAGTCTTGTTTTAAGTTCTCTGACATGATTATAGTCAACTTGGGGCTGCTGATAACTTTTGTGCAATTGCAGTTGAAGGTCTTGGATCTATTTTTCTGAGTTCTGATGATGCTCTCTTTTCCAAGTAATTAGTCCCCTTTTACAGAAAGTGAGTGCCTTCATAAAACTATTTGGCTGAAGATGAGAGCAATGCTGAGTCCATATTGTGGATATCTCTTGCTTTACTTCATGTGATTGTTTCCATCAGACATCATATCTGAATTGGGGTCTGCCTCTCCATTGGTTGTCATTTGTGTCAAGGAGGAGGGGCCTATGATCAGAAGAACTCCAATTCAAGAGGGAGACATAAGCATTTGGAAATTGGTCAGCCCATTCTGCAGTGGCCATGGCCCTGTCTATCCTTGTCTTGACTGTATGGTGATGCCTTTTCCCACACCATGTGTAATGTCCACCATGGGACCGAATTTCTTCTAACCCAAAGCAGATATCAAATTTCTAAAGGTTGAAAATGAAGCTTCAGAGCGAGGTCGGCCACCATACTTTTCATAATTTGATCTTATATCATTAAAATCTCCCAAATACAACTGAGAATTGGGAGTGAGACTGGACTGACCAGATGCATCTTGCATATATTGCCAGAGAAGACGCCTTTCTTGCTTAACTAGAGGACCATACAAGTAGACCAACTTGAAAGAGTGAGTACCTGATCTTAACCAAAAAACATTGTAATTTGGAGAGGGAGCTGCAGGGCATTCTATATGTACTTCCTGCTTCCAAAAAACTGCTAAGCCACCCTTTCTACCCACTGGTGAAACTACATAGTTACATGTATAGCCAAATTGAGAACAAAGATTAACCATAAAATTGTTCTCAATCATTGTTTCTGTTAGGAACATCAAGTCTGGATTATAAGCAGACTTGATACCAAAAAGGTTCTGGACTGTCAGGGTGTTCCTTATGCCCTGACAGTTCCAATGCATCAATTTCATCCTGAGAGGGGTGGTTTTGGGGTATCCACCCTCTCCTTGATAGTCAAAGTAGAATTCCTTTTTTATTTCACTTGTTTGCTTGAAGAAGCAATATCTTCTAAGATAAGAGCATTTTCTTTCCTCTTCCTTGTAGCTTCAAGTAGAAACCTACCACTTCTCTGCATAGTTTGAATAGCTGGGACTATAGGTATGTCAGGTAAAGCAATTGAGGTTTGGTTAGGATTGAGGCACCTCTGCTTCAGTATGATCATGACAGACATTTTGATCATGTTTTAGTGAGCCACATTTGAAGCAGAATTTTCGTAGTTTGTCAAACTGAAATCGAATCGAGTGGGAGCTTCACCCCTTTGGAATTGTATGTGAAGCGCAAAGATGATTTTAGAGTCAGCTTCTATAGAGATTTTTTCCCATGCTTCTGCAGGTCTATCATTAAACGGTTCCTTCAACCGGACTTCTTCTACAATACCTAAGTTCTGACCAATTTCCTTCAACATTGCTTCATCTCGAAACTCATCGGGTATGTTCAAGAATTTCACCCAGAATGGGTTTCGTTGGAGATAATCAAGAAACATCCTTCGAGTCCATCTGTCAGTAATGATCATCTAATCCTTAAAAGTCCAGGCTCCATCCTCGAGAACATGCATTAGGTGGTGTTCAGATTTGAAGAAAAATTGCATTGTATTATCATCAATGACACGGATGGTAACTTTGTTCTCAAGCTTCCAAGCAGTGGGCATGGTTTGCTTCAAGGGATGAACTCTTTGATGAGTTGGATTGACTGTACGAACGAAAATACTAAGTCGATGTTGGTTGTCTCGTTGTTGCTGACCATCTATAGTTGGCTGAAAAGGAAGCTTGTCCGATCCCATATTAAGGTTCTGTAATGAAGTCCACAAGTTATCGGCCATCTTCGAAAACAGAGGACAGTTGAGAGACTTATCGGATGAGAAAAAAGACTTATCTGTAGAAACTTGAGAGAAAAGTAAAGATTGTCGTATAGTAATGGAAGATCGTCGCATGCAGCAAAGGAGAAACCCAGAGAAATGGGTAGAGAGAGATAGGAAGATGATCGGAAAACAGTCGGAGCTTAACCGGAAATCGCCATCAACTTATGTTATCAAAAAATCTTTTACTATAGAATTTGATTTTTTTTTTTTTTTTGTCAACCTTTAGATTATATTAAATTAGGAGAATAGTTTTACAGAGTAGAGACTGTTATGTCTCCTAGCAAAAGAGGCCAGACTATCCACATGAGATATATATGTTCTAGGAAGATAATTAAAACTAGATATTGTAGAAGAAGCACAAAACAGAATATCTTGGAGAAGGATTGTGACATTTTTATATTTGATATTCTTTCTTGATGATGAGGAGTGTGATTCTTGAAGCAACTTCATCAGCTGTTGACAGTCATTAAACAAAGCAACAGAGTGATAGCCCATTGAATTAATTGTGCAAATTGCTTCACAAACAGCCACCGCTTCTGCGTGTAATGCCGTTGAAACAGGTTTCCTAGCACCTGATCCGATAGCCAACAAAGTGCCATTCCAATAAAGAGTCCAGCCAATGCCAATTTGCTCAGTTGGTGACTTCCAGGAAGCATCTGTGTATAAAGAGAAACCAGGAAAGTTTAGAGAATTATTATGAGGAGAAGTTTCATTGGTAGGGAGGATAGGACGTTCCCAAGTAAGTGAAGTAGAATTAGTGGAAGTCCACTCATAGTGATCAATGAGTGCTTTATGAATGATATGTGGTATACTACAGCGTAGGCTTTTAAAAACCACTTCATTGCGATGTTTCCATAAACGCCATAGTATGTAGGCAGCAAGAGATGGGGAATGCTGAGGTAGAGGTGAGCTATGTTGAAATAAGGATAGCAGACACTGAATATGGTCTGGATCCGAGAGTAAAGATAAAGGATTTTGCACTCCCGGAGTCAAAGTCCAAACCTCCATTGCCACCGGACATGTAAAAAACAGATGCAAGATGGTTTCATCATTGTTACCACAAAGAGGACATAGAAGATCACAATTAATGTGACGTTTTTGAAGTTCTGAACCAACTGCAAGTGCCTTATGCATAAGACGCCACAAGAAGAATTTCAGTTTGGGTTGGATATTCAAATTCCAAATCAAATGGGTTAAAGGGGGAGATGCCTGAGTAATGGCCAAAGAAGAATCTCTGTAAGGGTGTATCATTTGAGAAATATAGCCAGTCTTGACAGTATATTCTCCTGAAGATGAGAATGGCCAGATAGGGATGTCAGCATGACCAACTCTAGAAGGCCGAAGGTTCTGAAGGACCTGTAAGTCAGCATGATTTAAACACTCCATTGCTTTAGACAGATTCCATGAACAGCTATTTGGTTGAAGCAAGTACTTAACAGTGAGATCTTGAGAGATATTAGGATTAATATATGTGGTTGTCTCATATGACTGATGAGGCAACCACTTATCCTTCCAAATACGTACTTGTTCACCATTACCAATAAGCCAATACACATTATCCTTGAGCAATTGAATACCATTGTGTATGCTACGCCAAGCATAACTGGGTCTATGTCCCAATGGAGCTTCAAAACAGGTAGTCTTTGAAAAATACTTAGATTTATATACCTGTGTAAGAAGAAGATCTGGATCCATTAGCATTCTCCACCCTTGTTTAGCAACCAGAGCCAGGTTGAAAGCTTTAAGATCCTTAAATCCAACACCCCCTGCAGATTTAGGCTGAGTTGTTTTTTTCCAGGAAACCCATTTGATTTTTGAATGGCCATCTGTGGAACCCCACCAAAAACATCTCATTAATCTAGTAATCTTATTCAGCAGGCCATTAGGTAAAAGGTAACAAGACATGATATAAGATGGAATTGCTATAACAACAGCTTTTAACAATGTTTCCTTTCCAGCTAACGATAAATATCTTGAAGACCAATTACTGATTCTCGATTTAACTCTGTGTAGAATCGAGGCAAATACATCCGATCTATTCTGGCCTATAACCTCAGGCATTCCCAAATACTTACCAAAACCCCCAAATTTGGTGATCTTAGTTTTTCTTAAAACCATACGTTGAATACCCAAGGTACAATTCTTGCTGAAAAAAACAGAGGATTTGTGAAGATTTATAACCTGACCTGAAATCTTACCATAGAGATTTAAAGCAGCCTTGAGGTAACCACAATCATCAGAGGAAGCTCTCGAGAAAAGAAGGCTGTCATCGGCAAACAGCAAATGGGAAATTTCAGGGCCATTGCGGCTGGCTTTCAAACCTTTTAAATGATTTCTTCTCACCAGTTCTTGAATTAGAAATGACAAACCTTCTGTGACAATCAAATATAGATAAGGTGAGATAGGATCTCCCTGACGGATACCATTTGATGGAATAATGTGACCATAAGGGGACCCATTCAAAAGAACAGAGAATGTGGCAGAAGAAATACACAGATAAATCCAGTTGCACCATTTTTCAGCAAAACCAAGTTTACGCATCATAAACATTAAAAAAGGCCATTGAACTTGGTCAAAAGCTTTAGAAATATCCACTTTTAGTGCCAGTGAAGGTTGTTTACGTGTTCTGGTTGATAAAGTATGGAATAATTCTTGAGCTACAAGAATATTATCCGTAATCTTTCTTTCAGGTATAAAAGCGGATTGGTTAATAGATATTAATCTGTGAAGATAAGGTTTTAATCTGTTAGCTAAGATTTTTGTTAATAGTTTGTAAGCCACATTAGCTAAACTGATTGGTCTGTAATCCTTTGGGGACTGGGGATTTGGTAGTTTGGGAATTAAGCATAAATAGGTGTGGTTAATACCCGTAGGAAGAATGCCCTCATCAAAGAATTGATGCAGATAAGCCATTATGGAATGCCTAATTGTTGACCAGTGTTGCTTGTAAAAGCCTGCAGTGAATCCATCTGGCCCTGGAGATTTATCATCACCCATTTGAGATAATGCAGCAGTGACTTCATCTTCAGTTACAGCTTTAGTCAGTTGAGCATTCATATCTTCTGTTACACGAGGCTGCAAAGAAGCAAAATAGTTATAATCATGTGAAGAACACTGAGTGGGAGTAGAAAAGAGGAATTTAAAATAGTCAATAAATACTGCCTGTATTAGCTTAGGCGCATGTTGAAGATTGCCATTAGAATCAAGCACCATAGAAATACGATTTAAACTCCTTCTTTGTTGAAGTTGGGCATGGAAAAAGTGAGTATTTTTATCTCCACAGTTTAACCATAATGTTCTGCTCTTTTGCCTAATGAAAGCTTCCTCCTGTTTAGTGGCCATGGTCAATTGAATTTTAAGATCCTGCAGCAAATGATAATCCATCTGATCCGCTTGGTAAAGTTTGTGGATTTGTTGTTTGAGGTGCTGTATCTGTGAAGCAGAATTAGTGACTGTTGATTTCTTCCATTGACATAATCCTTGACGACAATAGGAGAGTGCTGTCATAAAGTGAGAAGGTGATAAGTGAGTACAGTCATTCTCCCATAATTTCTTAACTTCCTGATACACGTCTGGATTATCTTTCCATCGGCTATCATATTTGAACAGATGTGTCCCTTTCCATCTGAAACTATTAGTATCAAGAAGAAGGGGCCGATGATCAGAAGAACACCAATTAAGAAAGCGAACATAAGCACCTGGAAATGTTTCTAACCATCCAAAAGTACCCATAAATCTGTCAATTCTAGTTTTGACAGTATGAGAGTGTCTTTTACCACACCATGTGTATTTGCCTCCATAACACCGAACATCATCAATTCCCAGAACATTAATCATATTTCGAAAAGTATGGAAAGTGGATTCAGCTCTCTGGGGCCCTCCAAACTTTTCCGTATGAGAACGAATCTCATTAAAATCACCAAAAAATAGTTGAGGTGTAGACAGTGAACTAGAGGAACCATATGAATTTGTAAGAAACTTCCAGAATTGGTTACGCTCACTTCTAGAAGGTGGACCATAGATATATGTAAGTTTGAAGTGCTGACCAGCCATAGATACCCAAAAATCATTACAGTAAGGAGATGGCGTTGAAAGAGCTTCAAGATGAACTGTACCAGACCAAAAAACTGCCAAGCCACCCTTAGTACGAATAGGGGAGACTATATAGTTATTAACAAAACCAAGCCGAGAACATATAGACAGAACAAAAGAGTTCTCTTGCATAGTTTCCGTAAGGAACATCAAATCTGGCTGATATAAAGATTTGATTGCAAAAAGGTGTTGAATTGTCAGGGTGTTCCCAAGTCCCTGACAATTCCAGTGTAATATTCTCATGGGACAGAGGGTGGTTTCGGGGTATCCACCCTCCCCTTGAGATTAACAGGAATAAATAGTCGTGGACGACTAGAAGAGCTCGCTTCATCAGTAAGAAGATGCTCAGCTTTACGTTTACGCGAAGCCTCAATCAATAAACGACCACTTCGCTGGATTTCTGCAATAGCAGGAACTGTTGGTACTTCAAAAGTTACTGGTCTTGGATTGTCCTGTGGTGGAACTTCTAGAGGAAGATAATCAGGTTCAGAAGCAGAGATTTCAGAATCACAGACAGAT
>OVBE01006801.1:0-19301 GCA_900406425.1 Iberis pinnata | reverse complement strand
AACCAATAAGATATATATAGTCCTTGAAATTTCTAAGATTTTCTAAAATTAATTAAGCAAATTTTAAAGAACTTTTTGATTTTTTTTTACAAATTTTTATACGTTTTTTTCTTACATTTTAAATTTTAATTTTTTAAAAAAAATTTCTTGATTTATTTTTGAGTTTTTAGAGTTTTTCTAAATTTTAATAATTTTTTTTGAATTTATTGGATTTTTTTTTTTTTTTTTTGTCGATTTTTAATCAATTTTTCATATTTTTTAATTAAAAAACAAAAAATTAACGGTGCCTTAAACAGCAAGTAACCGAACCCGTGTAAAATAGGCAGATACTGATAGTTTGTGTATTAAACTGGACAAACAATTTAGTTAGTGTATTAAGTTGGATATTCGAATAGTTCGTGTATTAAAAGGGTAATTAAAACACAATTTGTATATTAAAATGGAATTTTCTCTAACCATTAAATGTAAAAAAACTTAAAATCTCAATAGAAATTTCTTTAACGTTAAAATGATCATAAAATTGATTAAAAAAAACTCTTTAATGGTTCTTAACCATGGTCTTAAGAAGAGAAAACAATATATATGAACAAAAGAAATACCTAGAAGATCCATCTCATACGAACTGAGAGAGTAAAACAAAAAAAAAAGACTTAATCCATCCGAAATAAAAATAAAAATTTGGAAATTAATTTTGACATTGAAAATCTTATCGTTAGCCGAAGTTTTGTGCTGGTATAAATCTGAGGACATGAATCAAAAACTGTAATGAAAGAACAAAGATGAGGTTCCCTCAGAATCGAAGAACTTATCAACATTATATATTTCAGACAAGGCTGAAACTTATATAGATTTTCTCGGATCATCATTGGGTACCGTTTACACAATATTAGAACAAAAAAGATGGTGGGACAATCATATTTTCAGACATTGATGAAACTAAAAAAAAAAACAAAACCAAACATAAGATCGTAAGTAAGTAAGAAGATCAAACACAGCTGATGGTCTGCTCTTGAAGCGGCGGCTTTTATAACAACAAAAAACCCTAAACTTGTCTTAGGGAAGTATTGGTAAATGACAGCAAAGTCCTCATACTTTTAACATCTTCAGATAATTTGTCTCATTATTTCTTTATTTACTAAAAGGTTACAATTTACAAGGGAAGGGAAAATGATCTGCATACCAAAAATAAACTAATTATAACACTAAACCGATCATCCCATTTTAGATGTCTGAACAATTTTAAATAGTTTATAATTCATGACAACGATTAGCTATGTTGTTATTTTAAATTTAAAAATCTATGAAAAATATTTGTTCAGAAAATATTTATACTATATATTTATTTATAATTTAATTTTATATAATCAAATTTAAATATATTAAACTACATATATTTATTTTAATATTTTGAAATATTTTATTTTATTTAATTATTCAAATTTCTTTTAATTTAATATAATCATTTAATTTTATTTTGATTTTTTAGTCATTTTATAGTTGTTAGGGTCTTTTACTTTTTTATACACACCAATTGTGGTGGATACACACTCATACGATCACTCTGTTTCTTTGATCTAAAGATATAAGCCAATAATGTAATGCAAACGCAAGAACACACAAGAAATTGATAACCCAAAATTCGCGTAAGCTACTCTCTGGGGCTTGGCGGTACAAGCAAACAATCTACTATCACTAAGCAACACAAATATGTGTGATTTCCTCTCTATTAGATTACAAGTCTAGCTCTAAGTTCCTTTATACAGACTAAGTACACAAAGATTAAATATAATTAAGGAGCTAACAACTTTTAACTACCTCAACATAATTAACCACCTCTTAACTGCACAAAGAACCAGCTCAATCTCGGATTCTTCTTCGCTTGAGCAAAAGAAGACAATGGCTTCAAGATGAGAAACAAAGCAGCAATAACCGGACTTGGTTATCCTATGAATTTCACCAAACCATAATTTAATCAAACTTGAATCTGGCCAACTTAAACCGGATTGAACCAAATTGTTATATCACCTTAATTTAACAAAACTCCACCTTGATATAACAATCAACATGAGTTGAACTCCCTTGTACCATCAAGCATAGCCACTTCTTAAGCTTCGGCTACTTTGAGAAAGTTCATGGCTTGCTCAAACTTTTATATTTGTATAGTCTTTATCAATGCATCAGCTGGATTCCTTGAAGTGTGAATCTTCTCACCTATCTCAACCACATCTCTGATAAAATGCATCTTAACAGCTGCATGCTTTGTTCTCTCGTGACATACATTGTTCCTTGCTAAACATAAGGCACTTTGAGAGTCACAAAACACATCAACCTGATCCTGCTTAAATCCTAGTTCCTCTGCTAAATCTCTAAGCCACATACCTTCCTTTACTGCCTCTGTCAAAGCTATGTATTCAGCTTCTGTTGTGGATAGAGCTACAATATGCTGAAGATTTGATTTCCAACTTATTGTATTCCCACCTATGGTGAACACATAACCAGTTATAGAGCTCCTCTTATCCAAGTTTGAAGCAAAATCTGAGTCTGAATAGCCTTTAATCCTGAAATCTGAATTCTTCTTGAACATTAGTCCTCTCTACTATGTACCCTTGAGATATCTGAGTATCCACTAAACCACCTCCCAATGCTGCCTTCCTGGATTACTCATGAATCTGCTGACCATACCAACTGCATATGCAATGTCTGGCCTTGTACTAATCATTGTATACATCAAGCTCCATACTGCATTTGAATAAGGAAACTCACCTAATTTTGATTCTTCTTCATCATCTTTGATTGTTGATAGTTGAAATGAGCTCCTAGTGGTGTTGAAACTAACTTTGTCTGATCCATTCTGAATACTTGGAGAACCTTTTGTACATAACCAGTCTGTGACAATATTAACTCCCGTTTGATATGATCTCTAATGATATCCATACCCAAGATCCTTCTTGCTGGACCCAAGTCTTTCATTTCAAATTCTCCACTTACCTTCTTCTGTATCTTGTTTATCTCTGCCATACTTGTGGATGCAATCAGCATATATATCATCTACATACAAGAGTAGGTAGATGTATGTTGAATCCTTTAGTCTTTTGTAATAGACACAGCTGTCATACTCACTCTTAGTGAGTCCCTGCCTAATCATAAATTGATCAAAACATTTATTCCACTGTCTTGGAGCCTGCTTTAAGCCGTATAAAGATCTCTTTAAATGGCAGACCAGATCTTCTTTACCATTTTCTTTATATCCTTCTGGTTGAGTCATATAAATGTCTTCATCTATAACTCCATGTAAGAATGTTGTTCTTACATCAAGCTGCTCCAACTCTATATCTTGATTGACAGTTGCAGATAACATGAATCTTATTGATACATGTTTAACCACAGAAGAGAATACCTCATAGTAATCTATTCGTTCTCTCTGTGAGTAGCTTTTGGCTAATAATCTTGCCTTGTATCTAGGCAATTCTACACCTAGAATTCCAGGTTTCAACTTGAAAATCCACTTTGATCCAATTTCTTTCTGACCTTTCGGTAGCTTTGTGAGATCCCAAGTGTGATTCTTCAATAGAGAATTCATCTCTTCATAAGTTGTTGCCTTCCACTTATCCTTGTTACTTCTTTACATTGCCTCTTTAAACTCTCTTGGTTCTTCTATTTCAAGCTATTCTGCTACTGATAAAGCAAAAGCAACTTCAGACTCTTCTGTGTATCTACTTGGCCTTATAATTTCTCTTCTGATTATGTCTCTTGCCAATTTATAGTTTGTAAGATTAGTATCCTCATCTTCTGAGTCTTCTTCACTATTAGGAACTACTTCAGTAGCTCCACCTTCTTGTAAATTGTCCTCTTACGTTTCATTTTCATCTATTGTCTCTTCTTGGCTCATAGAAAGTTCACTGATAGTCTTATCGTGAACTCTATGTGTGTTATCATATGTGGATCCTTTAGAGTCTTTGAACACTTTGTCTTCAGTGAACACCACATTCCTGTTTATCACACATTTTTTGTCTTCTAGCAACCATACTTTGTAGCCTTTTACACCTTGAGGACACCCAATAAAAATTCTCTTTTGAGCTCTTGGTTTTAACTTCCCTTGACTGATGTGATTGTAGACCACATAACCAAATCTCTTCATGTGTGAGTAACCTAGAGTCTTTCCCAACCACAATTCTTCTGCAGTATTGATGTCATTAGCTGATAAAGGTGTTATGTTTATTATGTAGACTGAGGTTGCCACTGCTTTTGCAAAAAACCTGTCATCCAAACCTGATTCATTCAAAAGACATCTTACCTTTTCCATAATGGTTCTGTTCATACGTTCTTCCACCCCATTATGTTGTGGGGTGTAAGAACATGTCTTGTGTCTTTCTATCCCATGGGTTTTGCAGTAGTCATTGAAGCTTGTTTTGCAGAACTCGAATCTGTTGTCTGTCCTTAAGAATTTTACCTTCTTGTTAACCTGGTTTTTTACAAGACTTTTCTATTCACAAAACTTGGTGAAAGCTTCATTTTTAGTATGTAAGAAATACACCCAAACTTTTCTAGTGAAGTCATCTATAATTGACAGAAAATATTGCTTTCTAGACAAAGATAGATGAACATTGGGTGAACCCCACAAGTCAGCATGAACATATTTAAGAGCTTCTTTAGAATTATGTTTACCTATATAAAAGCTAAGCCTCTTATTTTTACCCATTATGCAACTTTCACAGAAATCAAGCTCAGTAATGTACTTCTTATCTAGTATTCCTCTATCTACCAAGATCTTTAGATTCTTCATACTCATATGTCATAGCCTATTGTGCCAAAGAGAAGTGTAATCTTTAGATACTACCTTATTTACCTTAGGAACCACAGTGTTACCATTTAGGAGATAGAGTCCTCTTGTAAGTGTCCCTTGTAATCCCAGTTTGTTGTTCTTGTAATAACGAGTCTTTCCTTTTCCTCCAGAATGCATATATCCCTGTGTATCCAAAGTACCAGAGGATATTAGATTCCTTTTAATATGGGGTATATACCTGACTTTTTCAATTTGGTGACGTTTCCACCAATGGCTTTGATATTTATTGTCCCAATGCCCTGAACTCCTATTGTCCTGTCATCTGCAAGTAGTACTTGGCTACTTGCCCTCTAGTGCATTCTTCAAAGCTGTTAAACCAATCTCTTCTGGATGTCATGTGGTATGAACATCCAGAATCAATGACCCAGTGATCTTGATGCCATTCCTCTGATGTTACCAAGGCATTGCTATCTGATGAGATATCAATTACAACAGCTACCTCTCCTACATCTTCACTATCCAACTTTCTTTTCCTGGCATAGCAGTCTTTCTTCATGTGTCCATCCTTTTTGCAATACCAACAGGTGACCTTTGTCTTGGACTTAGATCTTGATTTACTTTTGTTTCCTTTGTTGTTGTGATTGTTGTCCCTCTTTTCTGGTCTTCCTCTCACAACATATGCTTCTCCCTCTTTCTGATGTGTTGTTTTTTTTTTAATTACATCTCCTTTGATTTTTCTGCAGCTACAACTTCATCCAGAGTTAATGTCTCTCTTCCATATTTCAATGTCTCCTTCAGTTAATTGTACTGAGAAGGTAAGGAGCTGAGAAGTAAAATAGCTTGAACTTCTCCAGAGACTATTACATTTACACTTGCCATATTTGCTACAACCTTCAAAAAATCATCAACATTTTCATCAATAGATTTTGATTTTGACATCCTAAATGTGTAAAACTTATGTTTAATCTATTAGGAAGTGTTTTAGATAAATACAAAATTTCAAGTGTTGACCATGTTGAGGCTGCATTTGTACACGAATCAATTTTCCTAAGTACTTGATCTCCAACATTTAAAATGATGAGATTCATGGCTTTCTCGCAACGTTCTAATCTCTCTGATTCTTCTTTCTTCGACCTTTCTTGATATGTGTCTTGATCTTCATCCTTTCTGATCTCTGATACAGGTTCAGATCCAGTTCTTTCTTGAAGAACATCTTTCAAACCTAGAACATAAAGATTTGCTAACATCCTTTTCTTCCACATTGAGAAGTCGCCTTTACCATAAAACCGCTCCACCTTAATACGAGTATTCGCCATTGATGCTTCAACCTTGAGCTCTAATACCACTTTGTTAGGATCTTTTACTCTTTTATACACACCAATTGTGGTGAATACACACTCACACGATCACTCTGTTTCTTTGATCTAAAGACATAAGCCAAGAATGTAATGCAAACGCAAGAACACACAAGAAATTGGTAACCCAGAGTTCGCGTAAGCTACTCTCTGGGGCTTGACGGTACAAGCAAACAATCTACTATCACTAAGAAACACAAATCCGTGTGTTTCCCTCTCGATTAGATAACAAGCCTAGCTTTAAGTTCCTTTATATAGACTAAGTACACAGAGATTGAATCTAATTAAGGAGCTAACAACTCTTAACTACCTCAACATAAATAACCACCTCTTAACTGCACAATGTACCGGCTCAATCTCGAATTCTTCTTTGCTTGAGCAGAAGAAGACAATGGCTTCAAGATGAGAAACAAAGCAGCAATAACCGGACTTGGTTATCCTCTTAATTTCACCAAACCATAATTTGATCAAACTTGAATTTGACCAACTTAAATCGGATTGAACTAAATTGTTATATCACCTTAATTTAACAGTTGTGTCATTGTTCGTTTAACCGTCACAATAACATATTTTAAACATTGTCGTTAGATTTGGTCACAGTCGTTGGTCGTAACAATTATAAAAAAAACAACATCTAATCATTATCGTCATTGCTAGCAACTGTCACACAAGGATATATTCGTACATACTATATTAAGTGTAAATTAATAAAGTCTTATAATAATATCACACTAATGCGGCTTTTGAATCTTTGTCCTCAAATTGTTCTCGTCAATTTAATTAGATATCAAAACACATGTTGATATTTGGTTTAGAATCCTGATCAAATTTAGGAAGTGCTAAAGTTCCAATTGTCATAGACAATCATCTGAATGAGGTCGTTGATGAGAAGGGACCTCAGATCTCTATCCAAATAAAGTATTATGAAATAGTCAGATAAGCTTTTTAGAGGTTTTAAATACTTGATTGTTGGCAATACAAATCATCATGGGATCTCTTTCCTTTCATGTCTCACTCTCTCTCTCTTTCACTCACTCTCTTTCACTCGCTTCTTTTTTTTCCCACCCTCTTACGTTAATATACGAACTACTTAAGATATACGGACTACTCAATTTATTTTTTGGGGTTTAGGGTACATATTTTGGGTTTAGGGTACATATTTTGAGTTTAGGGTATATATTTGAAGTTTATGATATATATTTGGGGTTTAGAGTATATAATATATACAAATAAAACTTTTTCCACCCCTTTCCAGAATATACAAACTACTTCAGATATACGAACTACTCAATTTATTTTTAGGGTTTAGGGTATATATTTGGGGTTTAGGGTACATATTTGGGGTTTAGGGTACATATGTAGGGTTTAGGGTATATATTTGGGGGTTAGGATATATATATTTTGGGTTTAGGGGATATATTTGGGGTTTAGAGTATTTTGGGTTTAGGGTCACTATTCACTTTTGAATTAAATATATATCCAATTTAAATAATTTTAATCATGTTAGATTTAGAAAAAATGTGTTTTGTATATAACATTTTTTTAATATAAATTTGAATATCAATGTATTAATTAGTAGTAATAGATGATTTGGTGAATATTAAAATTGTCTACAAATAAAAACCAAATCGTATGAAAGAGAAAGAAGAAAAGAATGAAGAGGTTAAAAAGGGCATATGAGTTGTATAATGTTACCAACTAACTAATAATATACTACTATGTATATTTATTTAATTTTAATTACCATATGTATATTCCTCAAATTAGCCCAAATTTATATTATCTCCTATATATTAAAAAGGAAGACAATTTTTAAAAAAAACCATTTAGTTTGATAATTAACTACATGTATTGCCACTCACACTATCCCCATATTCAAACACTCATTATGCCTCTTTAAAAAAAAGAAGATCAAAATACTATATTTTAAAAGAGTAATCTAAACATCCTAAAATTAATATTGTTACAATATGGTTGTAACAAGAAACTCTGTATTTTTCTATATAAATAGGAAACCATCTTTATCTCAAAATCTCATATATATTAAAAAGGAAGACAATTTTTAAAAGAAATATTTTGTTTGTAATAATTTACATAATATGCCAGAGGTGACAAACGGACCAACTCGCGCCCATTTGGCCCACCCCGCAATGGGTTTAATTTTTTTGACCCATAGCAGGTTGACCCTCAAAACTCATGGAAAGTTAATAGGATATCCAACGTTGCACCCGCGGATTCTACAGGTTAACGGGTCGACATGCAGACACTTTATTTATATTTTAGATTATATAAAAATCAAAATAAAAATGTATAAATTTTAAATTTGGTAATTTACTTTAGTGAAAAATAATATAAATATATTATTTTTATAAGTATTTTAATTTTATACACTAACATTTTACGGTTTATTACATATTTTATAGATTAAAATTTATTAAATACATAAAATTATTTATAATTTAATTACTTTTATTTAAATTAGCATTCTGTAGACTAATCCGCCAACATACGAACAAAAACCCGTAAAATCTATGGTTCGTGATAGATCATCCCGCAAGACCTGTCTTTAAATGATCATAAATTTTTTTGTACAAGCCCTCCCCATGGCGTTCTGGGTTGGGCCTAGCCCACTGATTTTATCTCGTTTCGACACCTCTATATGCCATTAGCATATATTATTATTTTTTTATTTATTTACATAAATTAATCGTTGCATTAATAATTTAAATATATACACATAAGCTATTAACATGTTTTACCAAATTTTCTCAAAGGTTTTTATTCATTTTAATTAGGAAATTTGTTTTTAATTTCATTTTAATTTACAGCATTTATTTTTAATTTTTCTAAGAAAATATAGTATCAAAAAATTATGAATGTAGTATATATGATCATGACTTTTAAAATAAGTAATTTAAACGTTGGTAAGCATTTGCAATAATATAAATTAATAGATTTTAAATTTGAGATATGTTTTTAAAATTTAGATTATTATATATTATTTAGCTTAATTAATAAAATAATCTAACATATATTTGATTATCTTTATATATTATATTTTAAATGGTCTAATTTACAAAATAAATAATAATATGTTTATTATATTTTATATTATATAAAATTATATATTCTATAATGTCATCATATTTTATTTTGATATTTACATATTTATATTTGTCAACATATTTTATAAACATTAATATAAAATTTATATAATGGTATGTAAAATTTAAGTTATACTACTACAATTTTAAAATTATATTCTATAACATATTTTCGCACATAACGTGGAACATCATCTAGTATAACAATAAATATGCACTCGAAGATTCATAAGCCTTTTAATCACTTGAATTTTCATGTATTTGGCGAGAGATTAAATTAACGGGATTTTGAAGCTGAATCTTTGTTTCTTAATGGTTAACTAATTCTTTAAGTATATTCAATAATAATTATATCTTTCTTTCTTTTTGTTGTAAGTTAATTATATCTTTCTTTTATCATCACATAAAAAAAAAAATCTTGCTTCTTATGTATTAAATTAATTTAACTATCATATCATAATTTTTATATATTTTCACATACATATACAACTCTATGTTTAATTAGATACAAAAGCAAGAGCAAATACACAATCACACATAACAAAAATATAATCGCAGTGCTTTGTTGAACAAAAGTAAGGGAGCTTTAAACAACAGAATCACTAACTGGAAGAGAAGGCAGTTCTGTTTCCGGTGGTGCTTTATCAAGAATTCTCTTACCAGATTTGAATTCGCCGTAGAAGTACGAGAGGAATCCCCATAAAGATAAGAAGAGAGAGACACCTTTCTCCGCCTGAAATTTGTCTCGAAAACAAACGACGGCTAAAACCTCTGTCACAGGAAGTAAAACACTGATGAGAACACCAGATGCTAGAGACGATGCACAGAACACAATCCCTATGGCTCCTAAGAAGAATCCTTGCCAAACTATTCCTGTTATCACAATCAATGTGTAGTAAAATGCAAATCCTCCAATCTTGAACTCTCTTGCTTCTCTTGGTATAACCTACGAATATATCCCAAAACAATATATACATATTCAATTATGATTTAAAGTTTAAACATACTTTTTTTCCTTATTATGATTCATAAATTAAAACTTATGAAATATCGTAGTTGTATGTCAAAACTTATAATTGTATGTCATAATTTTTTTTTTTTTTGTAATATGGCAAAACATATATTTTAGTATGTCAAAACATAAATTGTCGATATATTAAAAGAAAAAATGTTGACTTCAGTAGATCCCCAAACAATATGCATCAAAACTATTTCCACATAAACTTTATACCTCTTTAGAAAATTCTCTGAACATATATATATCTCTTTACCAGACTCCCTATATTAATCGATCTCATCACTAATCCCCAAGCGATTAATAAACTTGATTTGCGATTCCAAATGAATAAAACGCAATAAAAATATCATGATTGAGACTTAATTAAAACCAACCCGGTTACCAAATAAGTTACCCAAACCCGATATTAACTTTATTTTTAATTTAATTCGAGAAAAGAAACAAGAAAAAGAAAGTCCAATTAAGTCTCAATCACGATATCTTATCGCAATTTATTAATTTAGAATCAAAAATTAAGCTTATTAATCTTCTGGGGGTTTAGTGATGAGATCGATTAATTTGGGGGTTTAGTAAAAAAATATATATGTTCAGGAAATTTTCTAAAGAGATACAAAGTTGAAGGTAATATATTTTAGATGCATATAGTTGACGGGATATAATGAAGTCAACCAACAAAAAACATTGGACCCTTATGTTGTATTCCCATAATTTTTTTATCTTAAATTATATTGATGTATTTATTGAAAAAAAATTCTTTCTTAAATTAAGATTATTGTGTCTATCATACACCAATAAAATAACTTAAATCATCCAGTTATATAATAATATTTTATTTTATTACTTTTACCCTCTACTTTTATTTTTCTTATCTTTCTAAAATAAAATTTGATAACTATATAATCTAAAACTATTAAAAATTATATATATATATATATATATGTCATGATTCAAAATTTTCGAGATTGAACATATAATACGGAGAAGTGGCATTAGTCTATTGGCATTCATAAATTCACATGAATCATATAGCACTACCTCATCCGGGATCGAATTCCTACACCTACGATAGTGTAGGAATTATTTGTTATTATGCATGAATTAGTTATTGGACTAACATATTGTGGCCCAAATGTTGATAAAAAAACATATATAGTACACCATCTGATTAAAAATAGAATAGTGCGTGAAAAATCACACATTGGATACAAACA
This sequence comes from Iberis pinnata, assembly GCA_900406425.1. Classification (NCBI taxonomy): domain Eukaryota; kingdom Viridiplantae; phylum Streptophyta; class Magnoliopsida; order Brassicales; family Brassicaceae; genus Iberis; species Iberis pinnata. The sequence continues at coordinate 7,830 of OVBE01006801.1, read as the reverse complement.
TCAACGAAAACATATTACAAATATATTTAACATCAAAAATCAAAACAATAAGAAGTTTGATTTATAAACATCCAAATTAAAATTTTATTTGGTTTAATTTAGTGATTTAGTTAAATCAAACAATTAAAAAATACAACAAATTACTTTAATATTTTACACGGGTGAAGATTAAAATGTAATATTATACTTCATTAAAAAAAATTTAAAATTGTAAATATTCTACTTTGATTTTTTTCAAATATTTAAAGGAATAAAAATATACAGTATAGAAGAGTTATATTATAAAATTTTAAAACTAAAATATATATACAATTTTTTTTTTTTGATCATACAATTTTTCTTTGTTTGTGACTATGAAACCGCAAGATTTTTTTAATTAATTTTAACAATAGTGAATGAAATCTTGACTATTGTAATAATGTTAATTATTTTGGTAATATTATGTTATTATATATCAAAAGCTTATACATTATGTGAGGCTCACTTGTTTAAATTTAAAATTTACATGTCTAAATTTGTATGAATTATTATATTTATTATAAAAAAATATCAAGCATATAAGAATATTTCAATCTTAAAAGATAAATATGTCCTTAAAAAATGATTGATATTTATTCACTTTTTGGTGATATTTATTCACTTTTTGGTAATATTATGTAATATATGCATCTCGAATCTATAAAAGATTATTTCTCAAGATCTTTTGATAATCTATTTTAATTTGAATATTTTTAGTTATGATTTATAAAAACACAATCTGTTAATAGATAAACACAAGTTTAAAATTAAATTTAATTATACATATCATAATTACACTAGTTATATGATTTTAAATTTAAATATATTTCTTTTACCCACTTAATCTAATCTAGTTCTTTATACTTTATGATACTAGATAAATACAGCATAATATGCAGAAAAAAACATATATTTTGATCTTAAAATAAATGACTTGTATTATTAAGCTCATATGATTAAATTCATTTAATTATTTTATATTTTTGGACACATTAATTTCTGGACCATAACTAGCCGGTCTAGTAGCCCAAACTTTATAAATAGGAGAAAATATACTTGTTATGCAGGTGGTCAGATTCAAGCATTTGCCAGGTTAAAACCAGTGTTTTGCTATTGGTGATATGTATTTGAAAGTAATAACTAAAACTATACAAAATTAATTCACATAACCTATTACCTAGAAAACTGGAAACACTTTTCTAAAGGTTATAAAAAATTTGCTATCACTTAAAATTTGATATATTTCTTTTGATATAAATAGATAGAATTTTAAAAATATTTGATATTTTTACTATGTTTTCCTTTTTATTTTTGGTAACAATTACTATTTTTAATCATTTTACATTAACATTTACGATACACAAAATCTTTTTGAAAAAGAAAACTAAATTCTTAAGAATAGTTGAGATTTTGTCATTATCCAAATTAAATTTGATACATAACATTAAATTTATTTTAATTTATACAAATATATATATATATATGATTGTTAGTTTTTCCTTTTTAATATTATATTTTTACCGATGTTTTTTATTTTCATAATCTACTATTAGTTTTCTCTTTTTAAAACTATTTTCACATTTATTTATTTAATTAATTATTCAAATATTTTATTTTATAATATATAAAAATTGAAATAATAAAAATATTAATTTTTAAAAATGTTTGATACATGTCATAATCGAAGTTAAAATTGAGCATCATGTGAATTATAATTATTATATGTTCGGGTATATATAATAAGATTTCAAAAAGAACTAAAATTTAAAATATTAAAGCACAAAATCCAAAAAAAAGACTGAGTTATTATGGTTTGCATAATATCCTGATTAATAATTCATTGCACTATCAAGACCCACCCAAGGGTTTTGGTGGTAAAAAAAACTTTAGTACCTTGAAATCGCCATCAATGAGCATCCCAACAAGACAGAAGCAAGAAGCAGCGAGGCAAATGACCAATTGAATCTCGAGTACAAGTGGGAAAGTGATTTCTTGTCGAGCTTTCTTGTAAGTGAGCTCAACGAGGGGCAATATGAAACCGTAGAGAACAGCTGCAACCACTGTCATTACGAACCCAATAACATACTCTTTGTGGCTCACATTAGCCGGCTTGTCTCCATCACTATGCAAGGCCAAGATTCCGGTTCCTACCGTTAACAAAACGACAGCGTTTATAGAGAAAGGAGTGAACTTTTGCTTGACCAATAAGAAAGCAAAGAGAGCATTAAAAGCTAATTGACTTCCGATTATAAGAGATGAAGTTGAAACTGGCAGATATGCTAATCCATATGCGTATAAGTAGTTGTCAAGTCCTGTGAGCAATCCTATCACGATTGATGCGATGAACAGAGGACTTTTTATGAGGAACATCTTTGTTTTCTCTATGTTTTCTACGTTGTTGTTGCGTCGGCGGCTGAGGAAGAAGAAACAAAGAGGGATGAGGATGATTGGACAACCTCCGGTTGATAGAAAACTCATGAACCAGATTCGATTTCCGCCATTGTTGTAGTAGAGACGAGTTAACAAAGGACCTCCACAAGTTCCTATAGTGAGAATGATGCAGTTTATGATTATTAGACCATTCTTCATTTTTGTAGCGTTTTTTGATGAACTTTTCTCAAGAGGGTCAAAGAGCCATTATTATAGATGTGGTTTTGTTTGCTTGTGGTTTTGAATCGTGTGTTAACATTATCTAAGGACGTCACACAGCGGTGCGTTTGCGACTTCAAGACTTTCAATTCGGGTTTTAATATTCAACCAATCATGGGTCCTTCCTTTTATTGTGTGATTGAAAGAGACCTGCTATTCTTTGATACACACATTAACAAAACAGAGAATTTAAGAGGAGTCCAGACATTCAACCATAATCTTATATTAGATTCAGACCAACTTTTACTAATACGTTATATTTAATGATATGATGTAAAACATCTCTCTTTATAACTATAATCAAATTAGGAATCTCACAATTTCTGAAATTAAACTATTAATCCAACGCAATGTTGTGTTGTTGGTTAGAAATCTTAGATGGTAATAAGATTTCTATTCTTTACGAACTTTAATCAATCACTTACATTCTAATCACAATATTTGTCTTATTACTTTGAATTTTGTGTTCCTTAATTTTCTAGTCAACTTTATTGGAATTCTTTTGTGACAGAATCTGAATTTCATTACCGCCAATTTACCAAGAATATATTATAAAATCTCAGTCAGCTATTAACCGATTTCCTGCAAAAATAAATTATTATTTACGCAGTATATTTTGTATTGAAATTTAAAAAACTAGAAAATCTTATGTGATTTTTAAAAAACAAAAATTACTTGCGTGTTCGAGGTTCTTTTACAATTCTCGAGTTGAATTTTCAACGTAATATAATTATTTTAAGTTAAAATTTATTATATACCCATAATTGTCTTAGCTTTTACGTCAGAATTGTTTTCAAAAGGAGTGATATGAGCGTCGTCATCATTCATCATGCTAATTCTATAAGAGTGACCAAACTTTAGCTAGTCACGGAGCGGGTGAGCTGGAGTGCTCTCTGGATAATGAGTCGGGAGAGTCCAATGACAAAGAGCCCAACAACGGAGAGCCGAGTGAGGGAGAGTCCAGTGACAAAGAGCCCAACTATATTTGTAATGCATAAAGTTTGTGATTGTGAATACATACCGTCTAAAAAGTGATAATTCAATTTCCATTAGAAGACTAATGAAAATTATATAATTATAAATATATGTGGATATAGCCTTTTTGGAGATCATTGTGACTTACAACAACATTTATGTAAAATTTAAGTTTAGCATTACATTTATTAATTTCTAATTCTAAAATTTTAGAAAACTTTAGAAAAACTAAGAGTACGGTTCCTTCTTTGTATCAACCTCTCTGTTGCTCCATTTTCTGTATCGTCATCTTCCGGTTTTAAACGGACAGATCTGAGGCTTCTTGCTCGGTGTTATTGGCGAACCACTAAGTCATGTTCACGTTAGGTAATTTGGATATCCTTCCAAACTTTAGCATCAAGAACACTCCCATAATGAGGTTCCTTCTTCCTAAAATTTTCTTACTCTTCTGCTTTCTATCATTCTTTGAATCATGTTTATGGTGTTAAAACATCATCAACATGTAGATATCCTGCTAAAGAAAAGAAATACAGCAAGTAGAAAAGGCTTTAGTTTCGAAACAAATTTCATTCAAAAAAGAAAGCAGAGGATCTATAGAGGATTCATTAGTGTTATATAACTTATAAAACAAGTTGTCACTAATTCGTATCATCTTTAGTAAATGTAATATCACAAATTGCAACTCATATAATTTTCATAGTTTTGTCACTAATTGGTGACTATATTTCTGTAAGAAAAAAAGTCACAATTGTTACGACTAATTTAACATAACAATTACGTCTCTAAATGTGATAAAATTTAGCTACTACAAATTTTGTCATAATATTATGACTAAACAGTTACGAATTTGTGACAAACACAAATTTGTCATAAAACTGTAAATAAAACGTCACAAATTTGTGTCGAAAATTTTTTGTAACAAAATTTCGTCACAATAACTCCTTTTTTTGTAGTGAGTGAGAGAGCTGAAGTGCTCTCCGTATTAATGGTGTGGGTGAGAGAGCTGGAGTGTTCCCCATATTAATGATCTAGGAGAGCCCAATGACAAAGAGAGAGCTGATAGGTTTGGAGAGTCCAATGACGACGAGTGAGTCGGGCAACTCTTTGGAGACCCGACCCGAGTGGATTTATACTCCCTCAAGAAGTTTCTTCAACTGCTTCACTTTACACTCACTCAATGGAGACTACTCCATCCAAAGAAAAAGCTATTGAAAATTGTCAATCTCCTACTCATAGTTAACATGTTGGTGATCCTCCAGTTGTAGAATGTAACTTCAATTCACCATCTCAAATACCTTCTGTGGAATTTGGATATGTAAATAAAGTTGATTATGGAGATGAGACTATCCAGATAAATTCTCAACTCAAGATTTCAAGAGGAAGAAGGCCAATAAAGCCTTCATAAAAATTTCAAGAAATGGAATGGACAATAGTGGTGGAGGAAGAAAAACGTAGCTAGCGAGGTCGTGGTGGACATAATCCACATGGATAATCTTTTTTCTAATCGCTTCTATTCGAAACTTGGTTTAGATTTAATTCTTAGTTTAAGGTTATCCTTCACTATATCTTTTTTTCAACTCTTTCAAACTATATGATCCACAAATCATATCATGTATTTTCTTTATGCATTCAATTTGAAAACCTTTTGACAAAAAAATAATTATTTAGGTATCGAAAACCCATTTTACCCTAAAGCCTTGTTCGTTCTGTATCTAGATGCAGCATCCAGATGTAGCATTTAGATGCAGCATTTGGATGTTGCATCAAGAACATCAAGATGTTCGTTTTCAAATATGAATTTGACATCTTGATATTGCATCTAGATGCAATTTTACTCGTTTTTGAATATGTAAAATATCCAGATATATTTTCTAAAAACAACATTAATTTTTACACCAAAAATTTGGAAACTTGTTTTTGGCGGAAAATCACGTTTCCGGCGTTTTTGGCGAAAAATCACGTTTTCGTGTTGTTCGCGGAAAATCGGGTTTCCGCGTTTTTGTTGAAAAAATTGTTTTTCGCTTTTTTGGTAAAAAAACACTCATTTCTTCATTTTTGGATCCATATTTTGCATCCAAACTCTACTTTTTAACATCCAACATATCTAGATTTTTTGGATATAAAAAGTTAGCATACAAATTTAATATCCATATACAAATCATAAATGGACCAAACAAATAACATCTAGATATTTACAAATAATTAGAATTGACAATATCGGTATATGTTAGGTAATATTAGCTTTAAGACCAAGTCAATACTGGTGGTGATATTTCATATTAAGCCACATAAAAAGTGACCAACGAATGAACGATGAGTCTAAAAATAAAATAGCATTATTTGTTCCATATTGATGTGATATGTAAGCTCATTTTTGACCCTGTGTGTCCGTATAAAAATAAAATAAAAGATTATTCATCAGTCACTCCGAGGAAGTTGGTCACTCTTTATGATATGACCTATAATAATCATGGACCAGCAAAGCGAAAATTCAATTAGTCCGATTATCTTTATGATAAAACCTATAATCATGGCCCAGGATATTTAAGATTTGTGGATACATACTTACCACATGACTATATTAAATTTAGAATTAACTGCTCTAAGAAAATTTGCAAACATNGCAAATGAGCAAGTGACCCAATGGTAGTCAGCTCTGCATCTATTGCATCAACCAGGGTTCGAACCATGCCGCTCTCAGTTGGGAGAGAACTACTTAGACACTAGGCTACGACGACAAAAAAAAAAAAACAAAAAAATGATATTCTAGTGTTGTGAATGATAAATGGTTGACTTCACTAACCCTCTCAATTTTATCAATCCAATCTTTTTCTCCTTGAACTTTGAAACTCTTTAATTTTCCACATGAACTTAGATTGCTCCTTATCAACCCTCTCAACTTTGTTCATCTAATTTTTTACCCCCTGAACTTTGGAGCTCTTTAATTTCTCACCTAAACTTAGATTGCTCCTTACCCGACCCCATCAACTATTAGTTCTCATCATTTTACCCCCAAACGATTTAGAACACTAATTAGCAATTTAAATTATGAAAAGCGATAACAAATCGTGTTTGTTTTAACCCAAGAAATCTTATGTTAAATTTTCTTTATATTATTTTTAAACTAAAACAACAAAAAATATTTTTAAATCAATTAAACTAATAAATTAAATATTTTATAATATTTTAAAATATTTTCACATTAAAAATAATATTTAATTTTGATATTTTAATTTTCTAAAAAAATTTAAAATATCAAAATATTTTAAAATAATAAATTAAGTTAAAATATTTTTTAATATTAAAATATATATTTGATTTATTATTTTAATTGATATTTTATATATTTTAACTAAAATACAAAATTAAATATTTTACAATATTATAATATTTTAAAATAATAAATTAAAAAATTATAAATTATTTTAAAATTAAAAACATAATATTTAATTTATTACTTTTTATTCTAAAATATTTTTGTTGTATTAGTTTGAAACTAATATTAAAAATATTTTAATGTAAGATTTAATGTTATAAATATTTTAACTTCATATTTATTGGGTTAAACCAAAACGCGATTTTGTTATCGCTTTTATAATTTAAATCGCAAATTAGTGTTCTAAATTGTTTTGGGTGTAAAATGATGAGAACAAATAGTTGAGGGGTCGTGTAAGGAGCAATCAAAGTTCAGGTGGGAAATTAAGGAGCTCCAAAGTTCAGGGGGAAAAAGATTGGATGGGNTAAGGGGGGGGGGGGGGGGGGTAATGAGCAATCTAAGTTCATGTGGGAAATTAAAGAGTTTCAAAGTTCAAGAAGAAAAAGATTAGATGGATAAAGTTGAGGGGGGCTAGTGAAATCAACCCAATGATAAATGATATTCTATTAATTACGAATGTTTAATCCAAAAGTGATGATTTTGTAATCAAAGAATACAAACATACTTGTGAAAAAAAAATATATATATACAAACACACAAAAAGTGAAAGATAAACATGGTGACAGATGAATGCTAACTTATCAATTTATGTTTATTTTATTTATCTATTGCTTTTTAGATTTGAGTCAACTTTTGACTATTTTGTTGGCACACATGAATATGTCCATTGTTGTTGTTTCTTTTGTAACCGCTTAGATTATAAATGAAAATTTAGTGCACAAAAAATATATATATATATATATATATATATA
>OVBE01006800.1:4287-16342 GCA_900406425.1 Iberis pinnata | reverse complement strand
TTTTGGTATCCTCGGCCAAAACTTAAGACAAATCAAGATTAAGGTTTGAAGTATGAAAGTTAGATGAAGTTGAACAGAATGGATCACTGGAACCATTGGATGTGGAGTATTGGCTCAAAAAGACAACTAGGCCAAGTATCGCAACAGACTAGGCTGACCATGCGGACAGACTAGGCTAACCATGCGCAGTTTATCGATCCTGGCCTTATCAGAAAATGTTTTATGAGAAAGTCTCGACCAAAACCAGCGGTCTATGCACCAAATTAAGTCTCACCGAGCCTTTTCTCTTTATAAAGGTTCTAGAAGCAGAATATAGCCGTTGGGATGAGATTTGGTCGAGACTTCCTTTAATGAGTCATCATAAACGCGTCAAATGTGCTTTTGGGACCACCTCTGCGTCCGTACACTCGCAGCTTTACCTTTCACTTTTACTTTTCACCTTTGTGCCTTATGTAAACCTTAAACTTACCATTTTAGGTTAAGTTTAAGGTATTCTACTATATATACCTTGTAAGCACCGAATGAAAAGATGTGAAGAACATTTTCTTCTTTTAGAAAACTCACTCTCTCTCTCAAATCTCTGAATCTTCCATACTTGTTCTTGAGCTCAATCCACCATGGATTGACCTCCTTTTCTTCAAAAATCTTCACTCATGACTTGCCTGCCGCGACCTCGATGCTCTCTCAGTGACTGAACATGTATGTTCCAAAGTGTAAGTACGTACATGAAATATGGGTCAATCATCTATTGGTGTAGCTCAGAGCTTCCACGCACAACCACTTAGCCAACAGTTCGCACTTAACAAGTAGCGTGTAGATTTATAAACGTTTTAATCGAATATCTCAAATACGGTCAGCATTTTCAACGTTTCCTCCAATTTCTCTCTTGTGTCAAAACAATCACCTACTCATATTTTCAAAGAATCAATATGGAAATTTGGGAAGTGTTCGTCATGATTACCGTCACTAATGTAGACGGAAGACAGCCACATCATCATTGTCTTCTCTTCCTCTTCAACGTCCTCAACATTAACTAGGTAGTCTGCGTAATTCTCATCATCAAAGTCTGTTCCATCAGAATCATCGCTATAATCAAATCTTATCTCATTCTTCCTCTGCACTGTCTTCATATGTATCTTCTTCTACAATAGCTTTCTCATTTGCAGGAATCTCGTTTGCGGTTCCTACTAAGCTGCACCCGCCAATTATTGTGAACTCTTAGGTTTGATCTCAACATAAAGATGAACAGATTCTTTGTTCGACTGACATAGAAATTTTCTTAATTGTCTAGTTTTCGTTACATATACATGAGGTTGAACCAGAGGTAAGAAGCTCAAACCCTTCTTAGGTAACAAGTAGCTCAAATCCACATCGTAAAGGCTCTTCTCCATTTGGTAGTCTTCGAGTACCATTTCAATCAATTCCTCGAAAGTCATCTTCTCTTATGCTAAAAGCGATCTAGAACCTCGATCGCTTTCGACGACGAACAATTTTTTCCCATTACCAAGCGTCCACTTCCCACAAACAAATAATTTTGCAATGTAAAAAATCTGCGAGGACAAAAAAATAAATGTGTAGTTTAAGAAAACAAATATGTAATGTAAAGATATCTGCAATGAAAATAAATATGCAATGTAAGTAAAAATCTACGAGAACAAATCTGCAATTTAAACAAATCTGCAATGTAAATGAAAAATTTGCGACCAAAAATCTGCAAAAACTAAAAGTTTGCGGTGACGTAGAAAGATATGCGGTGATGTAGAAGTAGTGTAAAAATCTGCGGCCAAGTAGCGAACAAATGTGCGAAAAAAAATTTGCGAGAAAACAAATGTGCAACACAAAAAATCTGCGGTAAAAAATCTGCGAAAACAAATCGGCAACACAAACTAATCTATATAGAAAAATCTCGCATATTTTTTTCGCACCCCGCAAACGCGGTGGCATTTACGTAAATACGAAGTAACTTTTCTCTCCTCTATTTAAGTTTTTTTCCTAGCGTATTTGTTTGTTCATGACCTAGGGGTATTATCGGGTTTCACGAAAATATTCCACCCTCTAGTAATTAAAAAAAAATGTTTGGTTACCTGCGTCAATAAGGCATAAAGTTGGGTAAAGTAAGTTTGTATCCTCAAACACCTTCTAACAGGCACCCGATGACAACACGCTCCAAAGTTGGAATCTCCAAACATCGGACACCTCACAACCTTACCATCTCCAGGCCTCAATCAAAATAGAACCCAAGAATGGCACTTAAGCAATGATCCTGATTAGCGAAATGCAATGGCAGAAAAGTTTAACTCACAGTCATCATGGCACTTAGGATCTTGTACCCAATCATCCTCACTACAATGTCCTTGGCTCTAGTTGGGTTTTTCGTACTAAATTGTGTATTGATTTTTCTTTGGACATGTATAAATCACGTCTCGTAGCAAAAGGGTATCATCAAAACACGGTGTGGATTACTCAAAAACGTACAATCCTGTTATCAAAGCAACGATAATTCTTCTGGTGCTTAATCTTGCTGTTGCTGGAAACTGGCCAATTCGACAGCTTGGCTTCAATAATTCCTTTCTTCAAGGCCACCTCAAAGATGCAGTCTATATGCAACAACTGCAAGAGTTCATTGACAAAGATCGACCAGAATATGTTTGTCGCCTCTGTAAAGTCATTTACAGACTTAAACAAGCACATCGTGCTTGGTATACTGAGTTTAAATTGTTTCCCCAACAAACTGGTTTTCTGAATTCCTTTGCAGACTCATCTTTATTCATCCTACATTGTGGAAACTTAGTCATTTACATCATTTTCTATGTAGATGATCTTGTTATCACAAGCAATGATGGAACTCTGCTACGTACTATCATCACTTCTTTATCACAAAAATTTACAATCAAGGATCTTGGAAATTTGTCTTACTTCCTAGGCATTGAGGTCAAACGTACAACCAATGAACTTCATCTCTGCCAACAGAGATACATCATGGATCTGCTAGCTCGTACAAACATGCTCAAGTCTACACCAGTAGTAACACCGATGGCCACCTCTCCAAAATTAACACTCAACTTTGGCTCAATACTTCTAGATGCTACAGAATACCGCATCGTTCTTAGGAGTTTACAGTATCTTGCCTTCACTAGGCCTGATGTTTCATAAGCTGTCAATCGATTATTGTAATTTATGCATAGGCCCACAACTGAGCATTGGCAAGCTATTAAACGAGTACTTCGTTGGTCCGTTCAACATGGGATTTTCTTTCGCAGTGGATCTAATCTCTGTATTCATGCGTTCTCTGATGTGGACTGGACTGGCGACTCTAACGATTTTCTCTCTACCAACGCTTACATTGTCTACCTTGGTGGCCAGCCTATCTCTTTGTCTTCCAAGAAGAAACAAGGTGTTGCCCGCAGCTCCATCGAAGTTGAATACATAGCTGTTTCAAACACCAACACCGAACTCATTTGGATCTGCTCCTTGCTTCGTGAACTCGGATTCACTCGCAAGCCACCCCAATCATCTACTGTGACAATGTCGGTGCAACATATCTCGGTGCCAATTCTGTATTTCACTCCCGAATGAAGCATGTCGCACTTGATTACCACTACATCAGAAATCAGATACAATCCGGTCAACTTCGAGTCACACATGTATCCACAAAGGATCAACTTGCAGATGCATTAACCAAGCCATTGACACGATCTCCATTTCGTCATTTCACACACAATATTGGACTGTCTCTAACCCCCTCTTAAGGGGGCATATTAAAAATCATCATAAGCAAAATAGATACTCTGTATATACTCTTTAGGAAACTGTCTTTCTGTAGTCCTCTGTTAATATAATTAAGAATAATCATTCTCTACGTCACCACAACTATTATAAAGTAAAATATTTGTAGCATATAACATATTATACTACTGTTATGCCTCATGGATCAATAATAAACAAATCGGTCCACCTTCGCTGAGAATTCTCCGGAGATATTTTCGTTTATGGATCGATTCCATTATACATCCATTTTCGTGATGATTTAAACTTTGTTTTCATTATGTTTCATAGCTCTTTTTGTGTCTTTGATTTTTTTTTCCAAGTTGATATCAAATGAGATGAATGTGTGATATCTATAGAGAAATTTTCGTGATTCGTTAGCGACGACATAAAAAATCACATATATGCAGTTTTTCTATCACTGATCCCCAACTATTTTATGACTTCCCATGGTTGTAAAAGTTAGGCGTACCTAACTATTTTAGTAGTCTGAATACGGAATTATAAGTTAGGAGTGGCAAAAAGTCGCAAATTTGTGATTGTTATAAAGTAGTATCAATACGGTCGCCAAGATAAGACTACTCATATAGTCGGGCTTCTTCTGCAATCTCTTTGCTAAATCGTGTTAAAAGAGTCGCTCTGTAAAAGTGGTTACAAAAAACACATCTTTTACAAGAAAACTAAAAACAGATCCAGTTATTGAGTCTCCAATTAAAATGTAGGCTCCGAATGGTAACAGCGGATCAAGCGGTGCGGGTAAAAAAAATTAGCGGGGCGGTGCGGATTTTGTAGAAAGCGGATCAAGTGCGGTTCATAAAAATAAGCGGTGCGAAATTGTTTTTGAATGGTAATGTTACTTGCGGTGCGGAATTAGTTTTGAATAGTAAAATTTTGAGTTTGAGTTTGGTTTTGAAACAATTAGTTTTTAGTTTTAAGGTTCTAGGATTTAAATGTTCTAAATCTATTTTAAATTTATTATATTTTTGAAATAAAATATTTTTTCAGTACAAAAATAAATAGTGATATTAACATAAAACTTAAAAATATTACATATATACTTTACTAATTATTAATTTATTCTAGATACTTTAATATTTTAGAGTGTTACACAAAAAGCAACAAATCAAATCCGCACTTGAACCGCACCATTTTAGCTAATATCTTACCAAATCCGCTTTATTTTTTTGTAATCAAAGAATTTTTTTTTTTTTGGGTGCAAATCCGCACCGCTTTTATTTTTGGCAAAATCCGCTCCGTAAATTTCAATTTAAGTTGAATAGTGACTTTGTCTAAATCCGTCCCGCAAACGTTAAAAACCGCCCCGCCCCGCTTCTCCCATTCGGAGCTGTAATATCGGCAATGCTTGGTCTAAAAGAAATTATGTTGCTGGTGCGTCATGTATCTTGAGGGGATGGGAAGGGTGATGTAGTCCTTCATAGTCGTCACTCCAAAAACAACATTGTATTATGATTGACTGGCTGTTATAGTACACATTATTGATTTTCAAAGGTTAAGTTAAGGTAGTACTAAACAAGTGAATAGAACAAGTGTTACTTGGTGTACGGAAGAGAAGCAAGAAAAGAGAGAGTAAAAGGAGAAGTAGATTTTCCAAACATTGAGCAAAACGTAGGAAGTCTTTGAAGAATCCTTTGGACTTGTGGAGTGATACGGTTGAAATCAGTTCTTAGTTTCAAGAGAGCTCTTTCTTTCTTCTTCTCATCAGATACTTCTTTCTTCTTCTCATAAAGTTTGAGAACAAATCTTGTTGCCGCCTTTTTCCCACCTGAGAATTGAATTTGATGCCATCCTTCTCCATCGCTGCTTTTCTCTCCCCGTGCTATCATCAATTCTTCCTCCTCCTCACCTACTTGCAATGTAAAGTCTTCAACTTCCTCCATGTCAATTCCAAGAGTCCAGCGCAATGAGCCTCCAGTGTCCATTGATACCACTATGACTCTTCTCTCCTCTCTTTCTTTGTCGTTTACCACACGCAGAACTGGAATATCACGCTTGTCCCAACCAACCCCAGTATCCTTCTTGCTCACACAACTGTAAACAGCTTCAAAACTGATAAAATCAACCTTATTCTCTCTGCCACAACTGAACCCTTCATTGATCTGCTCTGCTTCTATGTTCAAGTTTCCTGGAGTGTTTGAGAATAGTGATATGAACGCCACTTGATCTTGCCCTCTTGTATCCACAACATGAACTACCTACATGTTTACAAACCATATATCAAATATGAATTAAAGAATTTCCACTGGAAAGAGAACTAAAAGGAACTTACATTTAGTGTTCTTGCAGTATCCTCGGTAAATGCAGGAAGAACACCGGAAGATACAAGAATAAGAGAGAGGACAGTGACAATGCATAATGCAGTGACAATTGATGTTTTTGCACCTTGGGGACCAGAAGTTTGTCAAGAATAAGTATATGCTTAATCAACTAAAAATTTGGTAATTATTATTCTAAGTTCCGAAACAAAGTCTGAAGTATTATTACCGGAGAGATGAATATAGGCCAGTAGGTATACCATAGTCAGACTTATGAATGTGGCAATAATAGCAGCTATCATCACATTGCCTAGCCATTCCGGAGTTCCCCCTGGGTTCCTACATACCAATTTACCACAAGAAACCAAAAGCAGTTAGGGTTTGTATTAAGGCTCACAAACACCCCAATGATCAAAAACACTCCTAATTTGTCTTCCTCTGACGTAATTGTATTATTATTTACTGTTCATTCATATTTATGAAGCGTCTCACATAAAGCTTCCTATCAGTTTACCTGTCAAATCTAATGAGCATACCAATCATTGTGCCTGTTAACCGGATAAAACTGCCAGATGTCACCAAAATTGGTATAGCCAGGCTGATAAGGAGTGTCGCAAGTTTGAGAGGCTTTGGCAATCGAATTGGAGTTAAAGTGGCCTCGAGCAATCCATCTGGATAACAAATAGTTTCAATTAATTTGAACTTGAAACAGCCATAAAGTGAAACACTTACTTTCGATGTCTGCCTGAATTAAAAAAAAAAGCATCCCTCACTATATGAAACAGAGCTAACAAAGATTGACTTACATGAAAACGCGGGAGGAACTAGCCAAACTAGAGCAAGGTAGGTTGATCCAAGTTTGAAATAAGTTCCTAAGGACAGAAGAACAAGCCACTGTATAAAACCAGCTTTATACAGCCATCTTTCAGCTTCTAGCTTGGCTAAATTATACTGTAGTCTTAACGAAAGTTGCGTTTTGTTTGGATTTCCTTTTAATGATTCCTTCCGGAGGAAAATAAAAGCCAGATGCTGACCACTTATTGACCCCAAGATTGCAGGCGACACAAACAATCCAACTGTCATCCATGGGTTTGAAGCATACGGCACAGGTGATGAAGATATAAAGGGCAATATGAATGCAACAGCAACCGAGAAAGCTACTGAGAACATCCATGTGAGGGCAATACTCAAACACGACAAAAGCAGCGATATCAAAGCCCGATAACCACCCATGATTAAAGACATAACCCATATAAGAACCGATTGCATTATCACTGAAACATATAGCATTGTCGCAAAACTTTGGCGGTATACAATCATATACTTCCCCTGAAATTAGACATGGTAGAGGAAAAACTGTGTAAGCACATATCTTAACAGAAAATATAAGAACAACAGAATGGCTGGTTCTAAAATCACCAAAATGTCAAAATAGACAGCTGAGTCTGGGATGGATTTCTCCTCTCCCTGAAGTGTTGTATCCTTAGGCAAATCAGAAGATGAAGCAACCCGAAGGAGGAAAGCAAGCATATTTTCCCCAAGATGCTGGAGTGATCCTTGTTTTATTAGTTCTATCTTATCATTCTGCAACACAAGCAATAAAATGTTACAAATCTAAACCGGGATCAAAAACAAGAAGAACAACACTTGAAACACAAAAAGGGAAATACCTTAGTGTGGTAGACAGCAGTNGTTCTATCTTATCATTCTGCAACACAAGCAATAAAATGTTACAAATCTAAACCGGGATAAAAAACAAGAAGAACAACACTTGAAACACAAAAAGGGAAATACCTTAGTGTGGTAGACAGCAGTATTATCAGCAAAAGCAAAGTCCAGTCCTGAGAGACCAGCAACCTCTTTGTATACTTGGAAATCAGTTGCAGATTTTATGACTCCAGAAGTGAACAGATCCTGTCATAGTAAAGTAGTGACCTATAGATGCATATATACCAATAAAGGGATCACTTGAAAGTACATACCTGTCCAATAATCTGAGCAGATGGATATTTCGCCGCTAAAGCAAAGTTTTCAATAGCCCACGGACTCGGGCCAGCCTACACCCAGCGGATTTTTCCAATAATAAGAATAAAGGAAGCAATTTGAAAACCAGAAAACCAATCCTAGTTTAGGTACAAAGCAAAACGATAGTAATCTTTTCCAATACAATTTAACTCCTAGAAAAAGAATCAAAACCGTAGCCAAAACTAAGTAAGAATTACCAATTCTATTTGATTTAATAAAAGACGAGAGAAACCAAAGAAAGTGTACTTCACATGAGTCGTTTTGCATAATCTATACTAGCAGTTGTGAGGTAGTGCAAAAGATTATACCTGAAAAATACCAGACTTTCCACCCGTACCCATAGCCTCTAGATCAATAGCTACACGTACTGTGGAACTCCATGGATGCTGCATCAGTGATATACAATGTGAGCTTTGGAATAAAGAGATCTAACTCGACCAACTCAAAGCCATGATGGTCGACGGCACCATATTTACCTGAGTTATAAAGCTATGAGCACCATTAAGACCTTCTTCCTCCCCAGTATTAAACAAGAAGATAATAGAATTCTTGAACCCATGAGCTGATTGAGAAACAGATCGAGCTAGTTCAAGCATTACAGCTACACATGAACTACAATCACCAGCCCCACCTCTTCACAAACAAAAGTAAACAAACACACACACACTTCATACTAGCAACACAGAGACGGAAAAACAATAGACAGACGTACGTTGAGAAGACAGTATCAATGTGAGAAGAGACCAGAATAGCATTATCTCCAGCTTCTGATTCATATTTAGGCAAGATTCTCATAACAATGTGACTTATATCTGAATACACAAGTGACTTCCCTTTAAAAAGGCCACCGACTAGACGATTTACACCAGATTTACATTCAAAGAAATCAACATCCACATTAAGATCCCAATGAGCAGTTTCTTTAACTTTCTCAACTTCTGCCAATACATACTATGAGACAACCAATACAAATTTCTCAGTAATTGGAGAGGAAAAACAAAAAGAATTGAGAGAGAAAGAAGGCAAAACCTCAAGAGCATTGACAAGAGCATCAGAAGAAACTGGATGTGGACCAAATTGAGTCAAAGCTTTAACATGTTTCATGGCTTGGATTTCAGAGAAACCTCTTTTTCCAGCTTGTTGAGATGTTAGAGGAAGAGGTAAATTACCATGCTGGTAATTGTAAACAGAGTAAGACAAGTATGTGATCAAAACCAATACAGAGAACATTACTTTCCCAGATCTTTTAACATCATCGATAACAACATCGGTTTCTTTACTGAAAGATGGCTCTGACGATTCCGAAGACTTGGGATTGGGATGACGCTTCCGCATCGTATCAGGATCTCTGGTAATGAAATAAGAAGCGAGTCAGAAGTGGATATAGAAAGCCTAGAATTTGACAATTTCATACCTAAGTGACAGTAAGACGCAAGAGAAGAAGTAAGAGACCCTGTTTTGTATTTTTAGATGGCGTTTATATCGTTGACCCAAATAAGTTGTTTATTTTTATTAAATTCAATGAGAACTTCGAGAAACAAACTACTCAAGATTATTGGTAGAACCCAAATTAAGATTTTTTAAATTAATTTATCAAAAATTAGAAAAAATTAAGAAACTTTACTTGTTTTGGAGGATTAATGGTAAAACCAAGAGGTAGAATAAAATATTATTATTTTTGTAATTATAATTTTTAATTGAAAATATTTGAACATAAATTTTATGAAATATTTGAACATAAATTTTATGAAACTAACTAGTTAATGTATTAATATTTGAACATAAAACCAAAAATTAACACAAAACCGAAAATTTTGGGTATTTTTTTGTTATTTCGGGTCTGAAATACCCGAAACCGACATAGTTACGAACCGAACCGGATAATTATAATTTTTAAAGTGATGGATTTTTAGAATAAAATAATATTATTTTTGTAATTATAGTTTTTAAAATGGTGGATCTTTAGTATTTTTTAGTATTTCGGGTCCGAACCGATCCGGAACCGGCAAGAACCGAACATGAACCGAATCAAACATTAGAAAAGTATCGATTTGGTATTCGAATTTAAGATCCGAAGAACCGGAACCGAACCGAATACCCGAAAGGCAAGCCCTAAAAAAATTGTTAAAAAAAAAGCTCTATAGTTATTAAAAAAAAAGGAGTGACCAACCATGAACTGCCACGTGGCGATTTTGGTACTCTCCCAAAACTCCCAGTCTCACTCTCTCTCCTTACTTTTGTATTAATTTATTATTATTATATTTTTAAGAACCTTTGTAATGACACCGATAATGTTGAGCTTACTACATCAACAAAAAAAAAACCATATATTGAAGACAATATACAAAAAAATGCTCTTGAACAATACTTTTTATCAAAATAAATTTTATTCACTAACATGCCATAAATCATGTTATTTGCCTTCTTCGTATCCAATTTCACTCTGCAACAATTTGTATGATTCTTTGGCATAATTAACAATTTCCAAATCAGTCAGTGAAACTCAATTGCTTCCGCTACAAGTCTTGGAAGTTTGATAGATTGATACCAACGATTCTGCATCACTATCTCTACCAATAATCTTGACTTTAAATATATCCTTGGATTTCTTTCAAGTTGTACACATTCATAATTTATACACCTAAACTTCAAGTTGATCCTTCTTTCGCTTCTTAATAATGATCAAGTGATGATATTAACAATAACGAAAAGCCATAACACCTTGAAACAAATATCACAAACCAATCGATCACTGTAAAGAATGATCTTCAATACATTTGTAGGAGACTTTGAAAACCTCTGACTTGCATTTATCATACGAACTTGGTTGGGTGGCATTAGCGAGTATCCCATAGCCAAATTCGATGCAATTCATGGACACTAAGAACTCCCTAAAATTTATCGTATGGTCATGGTGGTGGTTTCAATTTTTGTATTTGAATCCAAAAAACTTGTAGATGTCCAAAAAATTTAACAAGAGAAAATACATCTCCAAGCAACATGTGCAACAAAAAAAAGTCAGAAACGTAATCAACTTAATTGCCAGAAAAAAAACTTCCACAAAGAGACAAGTGTAACACTCGCGTTTCAAAAATCTCGTCAAATTGGATAAACCAAATAAGTGTCTAAAATGCAGAAATGGTTTAAATCGATGAAAACGATTTAATGGAAACAACTATTAATTAACTTAGTGAAAATTCGGGAATATTATTATTGCATTTAGTTAAATTAAATGGAAAAGGTTTAAAAAAAAAAAATTAGAAGAGTTGGGTTGGTAACGTGAAACAACAGGGAAGTTATAAAAATAAATGAGAAAAAGTTATGAAGAAGAGAAGGAAGGCGTAGAGAAAAATGGTGGAGAGGAGAAATGGAGTTTTACTTGTAAGAGAAGGAGTGATTAAAAGAGAGAAATGTGAGAAATGAATAATCGTAAGAGAGATTTTGTAGTTACATAGTGTTGACGATGAAAAGGGAAAGAAGATTGATTATGAAAATGATTGAGAATATGTATAGCAATGGTAAGATGAAGAAAAATCATAGATATTTGAGGAAAACATCGACGTTTTCTCCTTCATCACCGAGGACAGCCCATTAGAGAAGGAAACAATGCTCAAAGTTCTGATCTAGAGAAATTCACCGTTGTGGGATTAGAGAAGATAGTGGAAAGAAAAAGGAAGAAGAAGACACATTGTTAACAATTATGAGTTGAGGTTTTGCGGAGATATTTGGGACGAATCATAGAATAACATGCAAAATTGTTGATTGATATTACATTTTTCTAGATTTTTTTTTTCTTTTGTCACATTAATCTTTGGACCACAATGGACCGGCCCAGTAACCTATTCTCCATAAATAGGAGAAAACATTTTTCTAGATTTAAGTGATTGATTTTTTTGTAAATGATGAATTCACTATAATAATAATGGGTGAGTATCGAGGAATCTTCGTTGTGGATTTTTTATCCTTATTTTAGAGATTTGAAAATACAAAAC
>OVBE01006799.1:0-19309 GCA_900406425.1 Iberis pinnata | reverse complement strand
CTGCTTATGCTGCATACAGCTTCTGCTTTGCTATATGCATTTCCAATCGGGGCCTAAATAAATAAACTTTGAGGATATTCTACAGAGTCACACTTGATGGACAAGTGAAAATCTTTCATAACATTGATGATTACACAGAAAAGGGATAATAAATTTAAGATTTGGAAAAATGCTACATAATTATATTTAATGAAGAGAGTTTCTCAAAAGCTTGGTTACAAGTAAATTAAACAATGAGAAGCACATCAATCGAGTAGAGAGATGAAGATAACACACTCAAATCCTAAATCATAACTGTACATTTATATCAATAAATTATAGCCCAAGATCCTGTTAAATAGGACGTTAACATTATAGGTTTATTTTGTTCATAAATCTTGTTATAAATATGACATAAAATATTAAAGGGTCTAATAGAATTGGCTAAAGGGATAACTTGGGCCTAACCCACGTTAGACCGACGCCAATTCTATTGTCCTACGCCAATTTTATCACAGTTTATAAAATTAGTTGTATTGAATTTTTTCAATAAACTATTTCATAGTAAATTTTATTAAAATTATATCATGTGTGTATGTAAATAAATAAAATTTCAAGAGACCAACTAACTATTTAAAAATACATATTAAAAAGTTTGTTCGAAAGTAATATCAAGATTTTTCATAAAATTAAAAAAAACTACACAAGAAGAAAATGTTTTGCATATTGAACATAAGAAAATGTAGAAGATAAATTATCATAAGTGTTGGTAATTATTATTAGTTTCTTACGGTAGTATGTGCAAAATTTGGACAAATTATTTTTAGTTAAACTATTTTGTAGCAAAAACATATTATTTTGTAGCTAAAATCTAAATTAATATTAAAGTAACAACATTTTTGTTCAATTTTTTTCTTTATAACATTTATTTTTACTTCAACCATTTCCACTAACCCACCCGTAGGGCGAGTACATCTCTAGTAAAAAATAAAACAATCACAACTTTTAGCATTTTACGTCTCTCCCTCAAAAATAATCGATTCTTCTCAATCGACAACTTCCCCTCATGTGATTTCAGTTTTTTTGTATGGTTTAGTTTGGGTTCAAAGGAATCATTGTCATTGTGATTCATGCTATTACACTTTACTCCTGAGAAAGATCAATTCTTTTTCTAAGAAAGTTTACATTTTTCTGGGTTAATCACATTGGTATTTCAGTTCAAGGATACAAATTGAAGCTGGTTTGAGCAAGACTCTTGCTTTTAAGCACAAACATGTTTCACTGAGTCAGTCTCTGCGGGATTTCATGTGACTTTGGTGGGTAAAGATGATTGTTTTATTCTGTTGCTGAAAGCTTTAGAGATCCACCTTCTTCCTCTATGTAAAGACTAGTCTGAATTTCTTGTATTTACTTGGACCTTTCACCTTTT
Source organism: Iberis pinnata (assembly GCA_900406425.1). Classification (NCBI taxonomy): domain Eukaryota; kingdom Viridiplantae; phylum Streptophyta; class Magnoliopsida; order Brassicales; family Brassicaceae; genus Iberis; species Iberis pinnata. The sequence continues at coordinate 17,901 of OVBE01006799.1, read as the reverse complement.
GTACACTCCCTGCAACAATTCATTCTCAATTTTTAGTATATGTATGATTATGACTTAAATGAGATCAGACAATATCCATTTGTTGCTGCATATTTTGTATTTTCTGATGAATAGACTGATTTTCATTAAACTAGTCTCTCTTTTTCCAAAATTTAAACATGAATATGAGATAATTGAATCATATATTTTGGTTTTGTTAGCAATATTCCAAATTCATTGTACAAAAGTCATGCTAATTACACTTGGTTTCAGCTTACAATCATCTCTAATTACTCACGTTTACAACCTTGAGTTAGGAATAGTTGGTCTAGCACTTAATGTCTGGTATTTACATGAATCTTTAATATCCCACGACAATTCACACATATATTTTGCATATATCCATGTCATCTCTAATATATATGCTTGTTTTCTTTTCGTGTCATACTTTTATGCTAAGTGGTTGTTCATTTGAAGAGTCTTATGCATTTATTCATTCATAAATCACTTATATTTATTCATGTTCTTGAAATCTTGCAAACTCCATTAAGTGAGGAATGTGGTGACAACTTCTAGATTATCTGGTTTAGTGTTTTGTAGAATGAGTTCAATTTATGTTCAATAGAATATATTTATTAATGTTTTGTTGATGATGAATGTTTTTGTTTATTTCTGATTGTATAGGACAATGGACATAGAAATATTTCCTGTTTTGTCAGTGCTTCCCGAAAATGTTGCTTCTCATCTCCAAACGGTGATTGATTGCTAAAAGAAAGCATATTTCAAGGGTCCACTTCCCCATTCTCTCACTTTTTAAACATCTTTGAGGTTCATGATTCAGACGGGAATCTAAAATGTATATTCAAGTGCAGCCCTGATGAAATAATGGCACGGCAGGAGGTCGTTGTTTACTTGCTAGATCAACAACAAGATGACTTAAAATCATTATATGCATCTGTGTATGGATTCGCGAGAGTATCTCTTACGATTTCTATGCGATTTGTATATGGAAACGAAATCAAAGTAGGTATTTTGGAATTCATTGAGAGTGACGGTGAAATTGGTATGCATGAAAAGAAGTTCATAAGTAGCAGTCAACTACACGAGATATGCATAATAGACATTTGATTTGGAAATGCGGATCCAAATGACGAAAATCTTATGGGCCGAGATGATGAGAATGGCACATCCAGACTTATACCGATAGACCATGATGGAATTCTGGATAGTGATGTAAGCAATTGATATTTTTGGTTTAGTTTTTGATAATCTAAGATAACTTGCTGATTTTTTTCATTTTGATTGCAGTTATATACTCTTCATAATATTGGTGGATGAACCAAAAAAATGGTAACATCAATGTTCCTTTTGATGCTGATTCTATCACATGGCTCGACTCAATGTGGATGTTGATATCTCGTTCTTAAGCCAATGTGGATGGGATATGGCATCCGAACTTTTTGAGCGGCTGAAGATTTATACCATCTTGTTGAAAAAAGTTGTTGCTCTTGGATTGACAACTACTCATATCGGAATGATCGTAACACGTAAATGCAAACAACGACAGACGTTCAACTTTCAGGCTATTACGCGTGGTATTGGCGGTAATGTCGAACAACTAACAATCATAATTTTAGTTCCCCAAAAAGAAAAAGCAACAAATTTTTTTTTCTTCCTCCAAAATTATCACGTCGATTCTTGTCTAAGGTTAATCAAAAATGTCTCTTCATCTCATTTCAGTTTTTGGTAGGGTTTAGGTGTGTTCAAACTTCAAAGGAATCTTTGCTTGATGAGTTTTGCCACTACGTGTTACCTTCTCTCACATTTTCTAGATTTTGGTTAATGCTAGTTATACTTGACTCTTTCATTTTTCTTTGGCAAGTTCACTTCAAAGGAACCATATTGTTTTCCAAAAGCATAACATAAAGAAAAAGATACGTGTTACCTTTTTAAGATTTTTAAAAAAATTAATTTTCATTTCCATGCATAACTGACTGCTTTGTGCAGAAATTGTACATTATAAGTTAATTGATAATCTAATTATTACTTACTTAGAAAATTACCAACTATTCATATTGTTGATATCTTTATTTTATAATTGTCATATGATTGTTCCATTTTGGTTTACTAATGATGTGATTATTTTTCAATAATGGTTAAATTGTCATATGATTGTTTCCTTTTCGACCTCTTACCTTTTGTACACCCCCTACGACACTTCATTTGCATATTCATGTCATCTTTAATCTATATATTTGTAACTTTTCGTGTGCTATATTGGTTTCCTTTCTAGCTCTTACTTTTCTAGTAAGTGGTTGTTCATTTAAAGAAGCTTATGCGTCCAATTATATTGTCACTTATACTCATTATCTCTACTTGCTTTTGAAATCTTGTAAACTCTATTATGTATTTGTATTTGAAAAAAATGGTGACAACTTCTAGATTTTTTTGGTTCACTGTTCTATATAATGGGTTCAGTTCATGTTCAGTAGAATCTTTATTAATGGGTTGTTGATGAAATTTTTTTGTTTATTTCTGATAATATAGGACAATGGATATAGAAAGATTTCTTGATTTGTCAGTGCTTCCCCAAAATGTTGCTTATCATTCCAAATAGTGATAGATTGCTTTAAGGAAACATATTTGAAGGGTCTACTTCCTACATTTCTTGAGTTCTATCACATCTCTGAGGTTCATGATTTGAATGGAAATCTGAAATAGCTATTCTAACACAACTCTGATGAAATGATGGCACAGAAGGAAGCTAATGTTTACTTGCTCGATCATCCACAAGATGGCTATATATCATAATATGTATCTCTATATGGATTTGCGAGAGTGTTCGTATGATTTTTGATTCACATATGGAAAGAAAATCAAACGGATATTTTGGTTGAATTCATCAAGAATGATTGTGAAATTGGTCAACATCATCGTACACAATTGATAACTAGCAGTGACCTACATAAAATATGGTTACAGCATTCGATATGGCAATAATCTGGTCCAAGATGGTGAAAATGGCATGCCTCAATTTATTCCTATTGACTATGAAGCGATAACAAACAGTGATGTAAGTATTTGGTTTAGTTATTGAGAATCTAAACTGACTTGCTAATTTCTTGTTTTGCTTGCAGTTCTACAATCTTCATAAATTTTGGCGGATGTCCCAAGATAAAGATAGTAATATCAATGTTCCTTTGGATGATGATTCTATCGATTACGTGGCTCGATTCGATGGCGATGTCGATCTCTTGTTTATTTAAGAATTGTGGATGGGAACTTGGACCTGGACTTTCCGAAAGGTTGAGGATTTATGCCACAATTTTAAAGAAAAAATAGTTTTCTCTCGAACTGACGGCTATTCATATTGGAATGATCGTAACACGTAATTGCAAACAACCAAAAACGTTAAGCCTTCAAGCTATCACACATGATATCAACCGTAATGAAAACTATTTTAAGAACGTCTGCAATCTTGTGGAAGAACCTCTCACACGTAATGTTGAAGAACATGATGAATAGGATATCATGAAGTATGCATAGTATAGTGTAAATAGTAGGAATCATGTTGGAGCTTTTTAGGCGTTTAAGTTTGCAATGCTATAGTGGAATGAATCTTTGTTTGATTTCTTAAGATTAGTAAATTTATCATAATATTTTAAAATTTCATAAGGTTAAAACATTTGAAAGAATTTGTAATTACGGTTTATCTTTGATTTTTATTGCCTTTGCAACTGAATGCAAAATTATCACTCAATCGTTTTACAAGTATGTGAATATGTTATTGTTAATATGTTTTTGAGGTAGGATATTAAAAAGAGAGTAAAAAGGAGTTTAATTGGCAGTTATATACAAATAATAAATGTGGAGGTATGATCGTGTGCTAACTACTAAGCATACCTTCATATGAAGGAAAAAAGAGAATTTATGATCGTGTGCTAACTGCTAAGTATACTTTCATAGGAGGGATATAGAACTGACGGTTGATATTTTTGAAAATTTCATACATGTCATATTATTATCAGATAAAATCTTTTTATTGGATTTTAAAACATTTGTTTGTGTATGCGTGGATTGCCTTAGAAGCTATATTGAGGTACTTTTGTATAATATAAACTACATGATATCCCGTGTTGTGGGACAAGTTTAACAACAAAATAGTATTGTTTAATTTTTTAAAAATTGTGTTGATTGTTTAAATTTAAATCTATGATTTAGTTTTAATCTATTTTATAGCACAATGAACATGAAGTTTGAATCATTACAAAATTAAACCATATTCTATTTATATCACGTAAAGTTTCTAAAATTAAATTTATTATCAAGTTCATAAATTAAATTGAAATTTCTATTTTTGAAAATAAAAATGTCTACTATACATTTTTATGTTATGCCCGTTGTAGTCCAAAGATGTATGTGACAAAAAGGTTTATGTTATATAGTATATTATTACATTTAAATTTCATAAACATAAATATTCTAAAATTTTGTTATGTTTGATATGATTACTGATTTTAGCCAAAAAAATTGAATTAATCAAATTAAAATTTTAAATTAGATGTCTATAAATAACAGTTTTGCTATTATAATTTTTCATATTTTAGCATATTTATATTACGTTATTAGTTCGCTACTCATTTTTGTATAAATATTAAGTTTTTGCAAAGAAAATAGATTATATTATATATGTCCGAATTTAAAAAATTTAAATCATGACATATGTAAAATTTGTATTATTTATTTACCATTAGATAAATATTAGTTTTTTTTTTGAGTAAAATATGAAAAATAAAAATTAGAGAATATAAATAAATATATGTATAATATAAGTGGATATCTAAACTTCTTTATTCGAGATGATTAAATATATCAATTTAAAGAAGGAAACAAAAATTACAATAACGCATCAAAATAAATTTAAAAATCACAAAAATTATGGAGCCGCCACTTAGGACTAAAATGTTTTTCTTCTAATATATTTAAGATTATAAATAGAATGGATATTAGAATAAAGAAATACCATTGTATAATCATTATACCCTCTAAAATTAACTAACTAACTAACTAACTAACACCTAGGAGTAGTTCTCCTCTCTCTCTCCTCCCACATTATAACATATTTTCATATTTACCCTTCTTTCTTAGTTGTTTTTGTGGAGACATATTTTGTGTTAATTTTACCAACTTTTTTTGTTAATCGTATTATTATTTTTTGGCTAATCTATTCTTTTTGTAGCCTTACTAATTTTTTGGGGGTCTAATTTTTATTATTTATATTTTGGGTTTAAAATTTAAAATATCTTACCATATTTGCTCTCCCACAGTTGGAGAGTTGAATAAGATATTCTTTGAAAAATAATCACTAGTACTGTTTGAATTAAAAATTTTGTAAGGATTTTTTTGTTTGTGAGTGGTTTGAAAAGTAGCAATATATATTTATAGATGGGAAAACAATTTTTGAGGACGTAAATCCGAAATAAACTCAAATGTCTATAAGCGATTATATAATTGCAAACCTATTTAAGAAAAAAACATGCATAATTTAATAGAAAAATCGAAATTGATATATTTCCTCGGAGATATAAACTCCGCGTGCATACTAAAAGCATCAAGGACACAATCTAGAGAGTCGTTGATCTCATCATCATCTCTATGCTTTGCCGAGTTTCTCTTATTCGCCCATTTCACGTTTGGCATCTTAAACCACATGCAAGAATATGAACATACGTCCGTCTTATTATATGAGAAACACATGAAAATCATAACGGTGTATGTTATATTGGGCTGTAAGCCCATTTGAGTCACACAACAATTGGGCCAAGTAGACTTAGAAAACGCCTTAGTTGTGTATGCGTATATAAGGTATACGAGAAGATTGTGGACTAGGTGTGTAGTGTTTCCATAATTGCGCATTTATAGGGTATTACACTAAAAAAAGGTGTTCAAAGGGAGTTTCAGCGCTTTTCTTATATGGTACTTAAAGATTATAGTCTTTACATTTATACCAAACGTAGATTCATTCGAATCCTTGATTTATCTGGACAATATGGTTTCAGGGATGGTTCTGAGAGTCATGGGTATAACCGTTCATGCTGACCGAACTCTTGGCATCGAGCCAAACTGCATCTATTTCACCTGTTATGACCGTGCCCATCATGATTGTTTCCGTTAGAAGAAAAATTCATGCCTAGATGTCTGTGTGTACAATCTCTCGACAAAACCCTCAAACGCTTCCCAAATTTCTCCTGTTTGAACCTTGCGATGCTCATACACAATTAGGGCTTTTCTAAGTCTATTACGCCCAATCGTCACGAGACAAAAAATAAATTAATAGGCTTACAGTTGAGCCCAATACAATTTGGTAATGTGCCAAACTGCCAAAGCATATATTAGGTTGTGATCACCATTAAAGATGTAACAAGACCGTGGAGCAATCAAAACTAGGTAACATTATGGAAAAGTTATAAAATATTGTAAGAAGATTATCATAGTGAATTTGAACAAATATAATTATAAAACATCAATTTGAAAACTATATTTGAAGATTATCATATTGAAGCCTGTTAGGTCCTGGTCTCTTCATCAACTCCATTCCAAGGCTCCTCCCATATTCTTGACCGGACCTCTGAACCATTGATATTTTCTAAGCCAAACCTGTGAGAGATGCAGCCTTCTCTTCTATGCTTTCTACTTATAGGTCTCTGGTTTGGTTTCTCTTATGTTTCAATGCTTTTTGTTAAGGAAAGATTTAAAATTGCATGCTTTGGTTTTGAGTGGATCTACTCTTAATTTAACGCTGATTATTTGTTTCTTCTTATAACGTCTCCTCTAAATGAGCATTATGCTTCATTAAGCGTAACCAAATTATTAAATTCCTTTTATTTATGAAATCGTGAACCGACCATATAAGCATTTATTTAGTAGTATATCTAAGACAACCAAACTAAGCATTCCTTTGTCCTTCCATATTCTTCCCAATTCAAATAGAGTTAATTAGGTAGACAATAAAACAATAGTGAAAAAAAATTACGAATATTTTGAATAATTCAATTAATTTAGAATAAAGGGGTGCTCGAGATCTTTGACTACAAAGGAGGCATCCGATTGGATCCCTATGATATCTTATCTTTGGCTACAAAAGAGGCATCCGATTGGACCTATGCCCAAAATGACGTTCAGTTGACATCATAACCACAAGTCCATAATATATATTGGTAAACAAAAATATGTAGCATTCTCTTTTAAACAAAGTTTATCACCAATAAGAGCATCTCCAACGGGGTATCTCAAATGTAAAAAGTGGTTTTTATTGTTATTTAATGTTTTGAGATACCACTTAGAAATTCTTTTTAAAATTAACTCCAATGGTGATATCTAAAAATGAGTATCTCAAATACAAATCTCTCAATCAACTCAAAACCAAAACCAAAACTCTAAAAACCAAATCAAAACAAAAACCAAAACTCTCAAAACCAAAACCAATACCACAACTCTAGTTTACAAAATGCAAAATATATTGATCCATAAATGAGAAGCAACTCAATCAAACTCTCAAAAATGCAAACCAAAACCAATTCAAGTTTACAAAATTACCTCTCATCTTTTCTTCTTCTTTCACTTGTGACTTGACTCTTTTCCACTCATTGACATTTGCAAGGCTCTGCATCATCATTACTATCTCTGCATCATCATCATCTACACAAACCATATCCCATGTGATTAGGCCATTACCAATTCTATTTCCTTATTGTAACCATTGTATAGTTGCGCAATATTTGACATTAATTAGCCTAGATACATACTCTGTATATATAAAGTTGTATCGTCTTCTTCAATGACATAGTGAAACATTCCTATCTCACTCTGAATTCTTTACAAAACATAAATGAGAAGCAACCAAACATGATCCAATTACATTAAAAATGATCAACCCACAATACTATGTAACACCATACTCCATCAATTGTAACATCTACAAGAATAAAAAATATTGGTTCACCTCTTGAGCATTACACAGACCTTATACTGGATCCAAAAACAATTCACCGAATTACAAATTCCTACAGTATGCAATTTTACTTAGAAAGATATCCAATTATAAGAAATTCACAGAGTTGTTGAACGGCTAAAGAAGCCATTTAGGGAAGAATCTAACCTCCTTTGGTAATATAAAGTCCGAAATCGAGGATGATTTTGCAATTGTCCAAAATTCCCGCAGATACATCATTCACAATGTCAGCTCCACATTTTATTGCTTCTAAAGCAACTTTAGAGTTAAAAGTGTCCACATATATTAGCTTTCCTTTCATCTCTGGCATACTTCAAACATTTTTTAAAACCGGTATTAGTCTACCTAAATCTTCTTGAGTTGATATTTTAGAAGCCATGGGTCGTGTGGATTGTGCACCTATATCAATAATATCGCCACCTCTCCCAAGCTTGGTTTAGGGTTTACGTGATTCGTCTTGAATAAATCTTGAAAGGAATAATAGAAGACAATTCTAGTTGGCTGAGTACTGGTGGTTGTTGTTCTGAGTTTCTACCAAGTCAGAGGGACAATTAAGTCAGAAGGTCACAAATAAAAGGAAGGTGAATAGTTGAAGAATTGGTTACCTTGTTAACACTTGCATGTGCTAAAGGGAGTTTATGGTGAAGTTGGTCAATGGTTTGATGTCGGAAATGGAGAAGACAGAATTGACGCTTTTGTTGTCTAGGGTTTTTTCGAAGAAGTTGAGAAGTTGTCTGAAGGTAGAGTTTATGAGAAAAGTCTTTCATTTGGGTCATATCAGTTCTCGCGTTTGATGGGCCTGTGTGAGCCCAAATACAGTTTACAAGCCTCTGTCGTTGGAAACTGTTATAATGTTGGTTATGGTTGTTACAAGCTTTTACATAAAAAAAAATAGAGAGCTCTAAAGAGAGAAAGTGGACAAGAGAGAAGAGTTGTTCTTTAGCTTGGAGGAAGATCATATCAGCGTTATCACCTGAGGTTTCTTCTTCGCTGGCAAGTGCTTGAAGCTTCAGATCTTCTCCATAAACAATCTTATTGAATTACCTTTCATCTACTGTGTTTTGTACCTGCAAGCATAGAAAATGTTTCATACTTTGTACTCAATAATCAAAGCTAGTGAAATCAGTTCTAGATCAAAGATCTGCCCTGGAGACTTAATCCTTAGTGGTGAACTCCGAGTAAATCAAAATCTTGTGTTCTTGTGATTTAGTTTCTCTATTCGCATTGTTAGCATAAGTATCGATCAAAGATCAAAAGCAAGAATCATCATATTTTGCTCGACACCTTCTTTCCCATATAAGTCATTGCTTATGAAATTATAGAAATCAAATAAATTATAATTCTCATACACCAATAATCATAATTTAGTTTTGTATTTATACAATATGTGACGTTTAGATATAACCAAAGTACACATAATTCAAATATATAAAGTACAAATGTTTGTCTTTTAAGTTTGATCTTCCAAAGCAAATCTTATTTGAACTTAAGTTTTCTGGTGATGGGGATCGAGAGAGAATTATGAATTTCCGGCTAGGATTACTTTGGGGACTATAACCTCATATATATATAGAATAATTTCTAATTTGGCCCCTCATCAAATTAGAAATTGCCAAAGGGTATCCACACATTAATTTTCATAACATTTCTGCCCATAGCTTTCCTAAATCACAAAAGTGACCACTTACTTAATAAAACTAATTAATTAATGGCCCTAACACATTTAATTATACATATGACCCCACTTATTAGATATAACATCTTGTGCATTCTAAAAGCATCAAGGAGACAATCTAGAGAGTCATTGATCTCATCATCATCTCTATGCTTTGCCGAGTTTCTCTTGTTCTCCCATTTCACGTTTGGCGTCTGAACATACGTCCGTCTTATTATATGAGGAACTCATACTCTCTCTTTTTTTCACGAAAGGACGTACTTCTTTATTTATTGGTTACGCAAATACATCGAGTGAATCTACACACCAATAAGGTAAAGAGGTGCCAATATAAGAAAAAATTCGATTACGATCTTTCGATCTTTTAGCTAAGAAATCCGCCCTTGCGTTACTCGTATGTGGCTGATGTACGAGCTTGAAATCAGGATAATGAACTATGAGATTAGAAAACTCGTTTAGTTCTGTTGTGAACGCGGGCCATTTCGAGGGATTGAGCAACATCTGTGTCAACTCCATTGAATCTGTAATGAAGAGCCTACAATATCTTGCCTTCACTTTCAGCGCCGTCATAGCCCATAGTAGACTATGTAGTTCAATATGTAAGGGTGATAGGCAGCGGTAGAGACCCTTCATACCAAGAATATCCACATTATCATCCTGTAATTGTAACACCCATCCGACACCACAAAACTGATTCCCTTGTTTCCATGATCCATCAATGTAACAAGCTACTGGCATGTCATGCTGAATTGACTGACTTATATTTATGCCTCGCCCGATTTGATTGTGATTAGTATCTTGCTGCATATTATTGGCTAGAGACCATTCTCTAGATTCCTATTGCGCTAGGCGCACTATATCAGGTGGTGTATGACTTGTTCCTCTATAAAGCAATGCATTGCGTGCTTTCCAAATGAACGATACCATCCAGATGAAGGTCGGTGTCAACCCCTCGGTATAAGCCACCGCTGATTGCGTCATTAACAGGTGATCCATGTTCTCCAAAAGCCTGTTTGATGGTGGATCACCATTGGAAAATGATATATTAATAAGTGCCCAACATTTTCTAGCAGGTGGGCATGTAAATAGAACGTGATATATGGATTCACCCTGCGAACCACATTCTGAACAATATGGATCCATCCGTATCTTCCTCGTCGCCAGTCTATCGTTCACTGCAACAGCTCCTGACAACACTTGCCATAGAAACAATTTCATTTTGGATGGTGCCTTGAAACTCCAAATTTTCTCCTTCAATCCATTAAGAGAGGGTTCCTGCAGAAGTAATCGAGTCTCATCATTTGATACTAGAAAATCATATCCAGATGTAACCATCTATTTACCAGATGTTGTAAAATTCCAACAAAATTCGTCCTCTATCGACCTTGAGGGCATAATACTGAAGATGGAAGCTACATCATCAGGATAAAACTTTATACTCTTACTCTTTTATAACTTTATATGTACATGAATATTCATTTGAGATCAAAAGCGAACTTAACTCTAGATAACTCTGACATGTGTGTTTCCCTTCTCTTTGGCCCCATTTGCATCACTCAACTTGTAAGGTGTAGAAATATGCAAAACCAAACATACATGAGAAACAGACATTTACCAGTATGCTTAGTTAATCATTCATTATTTTAAGTTTAGGCTAATAAGTTTCTTAGTGTTCATTCAAATTTGAGGTTTACTCTGAAATTTAGCAAGGTGAATGAATCTAAATTGTAGTTGTAGTCAAATTAATCATTATATTTTTTAGTTAATCCCATAATAATTCACAATGTTACGATTATATATAAGTTTCTGGTGTATGAGGTTTAAGATAGAATATAAGCTGTAACATTTTTTGGAGGACAGATTGAGATTTTTTATATTGTTTGATTTAGTTCGGTATAATAAACAAAAGTAGGTAAGTGAGATAGTAATTTGTTTCACATAAGCCACATTATATATTTAAAAAAAAAAATTAATTATGCTTACAACGAGTGAGATTGGAACCTAAGTCAGTTATTTAAGTCACGATTGAATCTGCGTTTTTTATCACATTACATAATGTCAGTGCAGGGCCAACGTCGAGTTTACACGTGTGCAACACTTTGAAGTAATCGTTTATTAACGTGAGTTTATACCACTTCAAAAGCAAGTGTTTGGTTGTGAAATTTTTTTACGTGGAGGTTATTTTTTTGAAAAGTATAAAGATTACTTTTTGGATACTCAAATATTTTGTCAAATTTGTTGATTTTTACTAAAGGTGGATAAAAACCCCGAGACTCGAATCCGAAAAATACCTGAACCGAAGCCAAACTAAAGCTATAAAATATCAGAACGATTTTTGTTTTCTAAAATTTTGGATACCCGAACCCGACTGGGTATTATCCAAAATCCAAAAAACCTGAATGGATATCCAAACTTATGACTTTTTTTTAATTTGTAGTTATATATAAGTTTGTTATCATATATATTAATATATTTATGAAAAATAGATTTTAAATGTTAAGTTATATAATGTAATGGAGTAATGAGTTTTTTTGGGTCTTATATATTTATTTTAACATTAAATTTTATAGTTAAGTTGAATTAGTATTTAAAAAAATTTGTATAGTTTTGTACAATAATTTAAATTTGAAAGAATAAATAAATTCAAAAGGAAAGAGAAGGAAAAATCATAAATAAACTAATTATTAAACATGTTTAACACTAATTAACAATAATTTAAATTTCATAGAATAAATGAAGAACTTGTAGCTAGAATTTTTTAAACTTTTATTTAGTTTCAAACTCTTTAATAATTTTGTGAATAAATACATTAGTTTTATATTCCGCTTCAACTACATTCAGCTATTTCTCTCTTTCACACGTTACAAATCGTGACTTTCAACATCGGCAATGTCATAACTATAAGAAGTTAGAAACTGGAAATCAAAGAAAGAGACCAACAAAGATGCATCAAGAAGGGAGAAACCAATGAGCATCGTCAAGGTTCAAACATGAAAGATTTGGAAAGCGTTTGAGGGTCTTTGTCGAGAGATTGTACACACAGATGTCGAGGCATGTATGTTTCTTCCGGCGGAAACGGTCATGACGGGCACGGTCATGACAAGTGAAGTAGATGCAGTTTGGCTCGATTCCAGTGGTTCGGTCAGCAAGAACGGTAATACCTAAATCAAGAAACAAAGCCTCATCACCTAGAGAATCAACCTTGACAAGCTCGTCAAAATCAATATCATCTGGGTCTTTATTAGGATCCCTCTTGTAGAGGCTGAAGATCCTTTCTCTTGCCAAGCTTGACTCGTAAACGGTGCTACAGACCAACAAAACCTCTCCTGATATTGTAACAACAATGTTTTCGCTATCTGACATGATATATTTTGCCTGATCAGCTCTGAACTTTTCAAGTTCATCCCCACCCATATTTTCCGAAAGCATTGAAGGAGATCCATGGCTCTCAGAGACATCCTTGAAACCATCTTGTCCAGATAAATCAAGGATTCGAATGAAACTACGTTTGGTATAAATGTAAAGACTATAACCTTTAAGAACCATATCAGATAAGCCTTGGAACTCCCTTTGAACACCTTTCTTTAGTGTAATCTCATGGTAATGATCATCTCCTTTCTTGCAATACCCTATAAATTCGCAATCATCGAAACGCCACACAACAACATAGTCTCCTTTCTTCTCATCTACCCACAAAACACCTCTCAGATTTTCAGCAGTTTGAATCAAACTAGTACTAAGGTAATGAGACATATCCTTGATTAGTTTAAGCTTGAATTGCTTATCTCCTAATCGATCAACACCATAAAATTCACCATTGAATGACTCTAGAGGTGAAAGATCGATCTTCTTGCCACTAAATACATCTATAATGTAAAGATTCGATTGAGAATCTAACACAAGGAACCACTTACCCGAGCTTCCCAAGAATCTAATCCCTGAAAAATCTCTGTTCAACTTGTAAACCTTATCTTCATCCAAATTGTACATAACACAATCATCCTTTGGAAACAACATCAACATCAGCAAAGAGCTTTTTGAGGGAAAAGTTTGTTTGGAACACAAGTACCAACTCGAACACACCATCTTAGCGCGATAGAAATCCGTAAAACTCAAACGTTCAAAGAGGGATCTCAATATGTCAATAGGGAGCACAGACCAGCTAGCACATTGTTTGAGAGTAGATCTTTCAATCATCATAAGACGGAGATTATCTCGGTGTGTTGCTGAAATTCCTAGTTTCTATCTCAATATATGAGAATACATGGTTAGGGCTTTTTCTAATAAGTCTATTAGTCTCAATCATCGCGAGACAAAACGAAATTAATGGGCTAAAGTTTTTATATCTTAAAAAACCGAAACTGAACCGATAATAAACTAGGTATTTGACATATCTAGTTACATAAAATTTTTCTTTTTATATATTAATTTAGGTTCCAATAATTTTACGACGGAATTGCGAAGATCTGTCACAAATCCTCCAATAAGCATTAGTTTTCTAGGAAGTCTCTTGTAAATTTGTGGAAAAAAAAGTTACGAATATTATAAATAATTCAATTAATTTAGATTTAAATGGGTGATTGCGATCTAAATAACGGGTCTAACACTAGGTCCATCTGGTTTCTTCTAAGGGTGAACAAAAAATTCAAAATCTGAAATCCGAATTCAAACACAACAAATGATATATTCGAACCAAAACTATAAAATATCCTAATGATTATTTTTTTAGAAGTTTGGATATTAGAACTCGAATATGTATTATTCGAAACCCGAAAAACTAAAATCGGTATCCGAACTTATGACTATTTTATTAATATGTAGTTATGTATAAATTTGTTATCATACAAATATTAATATATTCACAAAGAAATTTATTTAAGTATTAAGTTACATAATTTAGTGGAGTAATGATTTTTTTATATATCTTATATCTTTATTTATACATTAAATTCAATAATTAAATTAAATTAATAGAAGAAAAAAATCTTGTATAGTCTCGTAATATAATTTTAATTTAAATAAATTTAAACGAAAAAAAGAAAAACAAATCATATTTAAATCAATTTAACGCTAAATAAAAATTTAAATCGATTCAAATTACAAAAGTTTTAGGTCAGTTTAGTTTATTTATCTTCTATACGGATACTCAAACCCGAACCAAAATTATAAAATATCCAAACAGATTCTATACCTCCTACCTGAATAATCCAACACGAATTTAAAAGAATACCCAAACACCCACTCTTAGAGCATCTTTATCGCTGTATCTACAGCGGTTCTTTTAAAAAAAAATAATATTAAATAAATGCAAAAGCAACTAGAGAGAGAGATATGTTTCTCTATTGAGAACTTTTGTGAGAGTATAGAACCGCCACGTGGCGGTTTCTGATTGGTACCTTTTTTAACTCTAGAGTTGTTTTTTTTTTTTACAATTTTTTTAGAGCTTACCTTTCGTTTATTCGGTTCGATTCCGGTTCTTCGGATCTTAAATTCGAATACCCAATCGATACTTTCCTAATATTCGATTCGGTTCATGTTCGGTTCTTGCCGGTTCTGGGTCGGTTCAGACCTGAAATACCAAAGAATACCCGAAAATACAAAAAATAGTAATGATCCACCACTTTAAAAATTAGAATTACAAAAATAATATTATTTTATTCTAAAAATCCACCACTTTAAAAATTATAATTACCCGGTTCTATGTCGGTTTCAGGTATTTCAAATCCGAAATATAAAAAAAATACCCAAAATTTCCGGTTATGTGTTGATTTTGGTTTTATGTTCAAATATTAATACATTAACTAGTTAGTTTCATAAAATTTATGTTCAAATATTTCATAAAATTTATGTTTAAATATTTTCAATTAAAAATATTTCATAAAATTTATGTTCAAATATTTCATAAAATTTATGTTCAAATAATACATTAATCACTATTTTTCATTTGTAATTCTATTTCAAATATACATTTTATGTAATGTTTATTTAAAAATTTATTTAATTTGTCCTCCTTTCATTAATATGATTTTATTATATGTTAAAAAATTTTAAAATTGTGTTTTATTTTGAAAATTATAATTACAAAAATAATATTATTTTATTTTAAAAATGTACCACTAGGTTTAACCAATAATCCCTTAAAACAATTTAAATTTCTTAATTTTTCTCTAAACCATGATTAATTAATAAAATAATATTTAAGAACCTTTTTTGGTTCTACCATTGGGCTGTATAAGCCTATTAATTTCGTTTCATCGCGCGACTATTAACCCTAAGCTAATAGATTTAGAAAAACGCCCTAACTGTGTATGCACAAGCAATTTCAAGCTTCCCTTAATCTCAGCAACGTACTGAGAGATTCTCCTTCTTGATAATGGAGAGATCGACTCTCAAACGTGGTAGCTGGTCGGAGCTCCCTATTGACATATTGAGATCTCTATTTGAACGTTTCAGTTTTACGGATTTCCATCGGGCTAAGATGGTGTGCTCAAGTTGGTACTTGTGTTCCAAACAAACGTTTCCTTCAAAAAGCTCTTCGATGATGTTAATGATGTTTCAAGAGGATGATTATCTTCTGTATAATACGGACGAGGATAAGGTTTACAAGTTGAACAGGTATTTTTCAGGGATTAGATTCCTTGGAAGCTCAGGTAAGTGGTTCCTTGTGTTAGATTCTCAATCAAATCTTTACATTATAGATGTGTTTAGTGGCAAGAAGATCGATCTTCCACCTCTAGAATCGTACAAGGGTGAATTATTTGGTCTTGATCGATTAGGAGATAAGCAATTCAAGATTACACATCTCAAGTATACGTCTGGTTATCCTTATAGTAGTGAAATTATAACAGTTGAAGATTTGAGAGGTGTTTTGTGGGTAGACGAAAAGAAAAGAGACTATGTTGTTGTGTGGCGTTTCCACACTTGCGAATTTTTAGGGTATTGTAAGAAAGGGGATGATCATTATCATGAGATTCCAGTACGGAAAGATGTTCGCAGGGAACTACAGGGTTTATCTGATATGGTTCTTAAAGGTTATAGTCTTTACATTTATACCAAACGTCAATACATTCGACACTTGGATTTATCTGGAAAAGATGGTTTCAAGGATGTGTCCGAGAACTATAGGTCTTGTATGGAGTTGCCATTTTATAGCGAGGATGAAGATTTGAAGTTCATAGATGATACCACAATCTTGTCAAGTAGCAAAAACATTGCTGTTACAACCTCAGGAGAGGTTTTGGTGGTCGTAAGCATCGTTTACAAGTCAACCTTGGGAAATGATAGGGTCTTTAGCCTTTACAAGAGGGATCCTAGTGAAGTCACTGGTGATCATTTTACAAAAGACCTTGTCAAGGTTGATTCTTTAGGTGATGAAGCTTTGATTCTTGATTTGGGTATTACCGTTCCTGCTGACCGAACCATTGGTATTGAACCAAACTGCATCTATTTCACCAGGCATGACCGTATCCTTGAGAAGAAGCGATCATGTCTCGACGTCTGTGTGTACAGGCTCTCCACAAAGACCCTCACACGGTTTCCAAGTCTCTCGTTTTGGAACCTTCACGATGCTCATTGGTTTCTCCCATTTTGACGCATCTTTGTGTTTTGAGATGTGTTATAGGACTCTGTTTTGTTATCCTCTTTTTATATTGATATATATGATTTATGATTTTTGTGTTGTTTGTAAGGACCATCACATATTGAGGTGATGAAATTGTTTGCTCAATAGAAGCTAAGTGTAAAGCCTTCCTTAAACCACTGTCCTTCCTTCTTTGGTTCACTAACTAATCTTCTGACTCTTGTCCCAAAGATTTTAAATAAATACTTTTGCTCATCTTAATTTAGACATAAGAACATCATTATCGCAGGTCCTTAAGTGGTTCTTGGACCAAATTTTTTTTTTTTTTTTTTAAAAAAAACCTGAATTCTTTGGGACGTCTCTTAACTACGGACGTCTTTAGTTGAGTCCGAAGACAAAAAAAAAACTTTTCAATTTCTTCGAGTGTGGAGGCGATTGCGATTTCTTCTTTTCTCATGGCAATTCTTCTTCTTCTCTCATCCTCTCCGATGGATTTGTGATTCTTCTTCTTATCAATTTCGTTTGATTCTTCTTCTTCAGCTTTTGATGCACAGTTTTCAAATTCTTTACTCTCAAGTGAAAACAACAATTATGTCTCTTCTCTGTTTCCTTCTTGTTTCAAGGTTAGTTTTCATTTATACTTTTATCTTTTTCTTC